>PVIJ01000338.1:123803-284822 GCA_004024925.1 Scalopus aquaticus
GGGAGAGAGAGAGAGAGAGAGAGAGAGAGAGAGAGAAAGAGAGAGAGAGACCAAGAAGAGAAAGGCCCAGAGAATCATAGAGTCATAGTAGGCATTTTGGATTTCATCCAAAGTCTTGAAATATCATAAGCACAAATATCAGATGTAAATGTCAGAAGATTAACACTATTCTATCCATTTGCATTTTGTAGTTGTTTAAAAGAAAGTCTGTATTCATATGTATGAAGTTGGGAATTAATTTTAATAAAAGAATCATGAGTATATCCACAGGAAAGCAACTGTGTTTCCTTTCAAATCCTCCACTAAGCCAGAAGGATAATATTTCATGATCTTGAAAACTTTTGAGTGCTTTAGAATATTCAAAACAAATATTTGCCCCCAGGGCATGTAGATGAAGCTGCTAAAGCATTTTTCTTTTATAAAGTTAACCAAATTAGAATTTGGAAGTGAAAACTTTATTCCACCAGTATTTACTGAGCACCTTTTCTAGCAGGTCCCCAGTATGCTTCATTGCCTATTTTTTCTTCGTCATGTTCTGTACATGTTCATTTATCTACTCTGTATAATAGCTGATTTTAAAGAAATCTGTAAATATTGTAGACTTAAATTCATCCTTCAGAAATTAGATTCCATTTAGGTAAAAAATCCCTGGAATTTGCTAGTGTGTCACATGGAGCATGTTACATGACCTCTGAGATTCAATTTTCTTCCTTATGAACGGGATATAATACACATTTTTGGTTACGGCTTTGTTCTCTGGATCAAGCAACATACTTTTTGAACAATATGCCTAGAACCCAGCCAACATTCAGAAATATTAGTAATTGTTAGAATCCCGAATACGTGTATAAATATCAACTTGTATGGGTTAGCAATGCGATGGAAAGGCCCTTGGGCTGCCCTGCCTCGGAATACCCTGGGTATTCAGAAAGAGGAGAGTGGCCAGTGACAGCAACACACACAAAGACACTAGGAAAAGCCATTCATGTGAGCTCAGAAATCTGAAATCCAAGATTTAAAATGCAGTTGGGAGACAGAGGGAGATGCCAGGTATTGAAAACTAGAGCAGTGGATGAGGTCTTGAGGTATCAGGAAAGTGTTCCAGCTGGATTAGCTCCATTTCAATTCTCCCATAGCCAGGAGGCAGTGACTCCGTCTGTGGGAGAATTACAGGTTGGCATAGACTTTGGCTAAAATAAAAAGATCTTCTTTATAGTTTAATCTTGATAGTCATAAGTTATTGATACTGAGCAAATTACATATCGTTTTTATGGTTAAGTTTCATTAGTAAAATGGTATAAAAATGTGGTTTGCCTATTGAGCAGCATTGTTAGAGTGTTTGAATGATAGTGAAGAATACTTGGGAAATTCTAACAAACAGTATCAAATCACGAACAAGTCTGATCTTCAATATTTCTTGAGTCTTTACCTTATTTGTGGATTGCTGTATAAATATGAAAAGAAATATGCTTTTTAAAGCACTTTCTGCCTAATAGGTAATCAAATCTCCAAAATTATACCATATATTTTAAAGTATATATAATTATGTAATATAACACACAAGCTTTCAAGAAGACATGTATAAGGTTCGGTAGAACCCAATGTAAAGAAATGTTTAAGTTTCCCCAGCAAAATTCAGGGAAGCTTTCAGAGAGGAGATAATCATGAGCAGGTATTTGACAGATGACTGGGAACTTTCCAGGTAGACAGGGGAGGGAAATATATCCCTAGGATTTGAAAGGGCAGAATGTATACAAAGCGCAATGGTATCTTCAAAGGTTGAATTAGAAACAAAAGTTGCAAATAAATCAAGAGTTACTTGAGAGTCTACATTCTTTTCCAATGTGATCATGGTCATTTGGGGTGCAGAACATATTAGGAAATGACTGACCTTGATCCTGGAAAATGCCTTCCACTTGGCCCGGTTCTGCAATTCTTTCAACTAGTTCAGAGCCTTGCACCTGCAGATATCATACCCTTTAGTGGTCAACATCTCTGCTCTGATTTCTATAAAGCCCAGCTCTACATTCATTTGGGTGGTAATTCTGCATCAAGGTTGAGGATATTAACTGAACATATGATGTGGCTGACTGCTTCATTTCTGCCCCATGGCTGAACAGAAGATTTCAGTTTCCACTGCCTTCTAGGCTCCTTAACCCTTCTAAGCAGAAATATTCAGATGAAGAAACCCAAGTGTTACTATAATTTTATAGATCTAAGACATCTGTATATGACTTCATGGCATCTGGCACTGTCTGAAACATACAGAATCCAGGGCTGTAGTTTCAGTTTCTCCAAGTATGCCTATGATAGTCAGGAAATAATCACTTATCCTGATAGCACCAAAGCTCCTCGCCAAACAAGGTAAAACGGGGAAAGCACATACTCCACAGAAATAACTATATAAGATACATGTAAAATGTATCGGGGAAGGAAATCATTACCCAGTGGAATGCATTTAGTTCATTTCTTTAATCAAGACCATCTTTTATGACAAGATGGATTCTAATACATTATCTTTTACAATTATCTTTTACATTTATCTTTTAGCAAATTTAAGAAGAGATTTCTTGTACTCGTTAACCAAACAAAATGTTACCAAACACCTCTGACATCAGAATTAGGGACTGAATTAGGGACCTGAAAAGTTGAAAGGCTCCTTCAAGAGAGGTGAGATGTAAGTGAATAAGTAACCTAATGAAGTAGTTACAGGTATCACTTCCTTTGGAGAATTAACTATTTTGTGTAGGTTGATGAGGTGGTCAGTCTGGGTGCCCTGTCTCTCCGTGACCCTCACAATCAGGAAAGGCATCATTCATAGGGGTTTATACGTGCCAGCTTGGGACTTTCCCACCAAATCCTGAAGAAAAAGAGTTTCTTTCCACAGGGATTTCTAAGGTATAAAGATGACACTCTAAAATGTCATTTCAGCCATCATCTTCCCCCAAATAATGACCAGAGACAAGAGATGGTGAAGGAGTGAAGAAAGGAGAAAGAGAGATTTGAAGGAGGGAGAGAGAAGGGGAGAGAAACAACTAGAGGGAAACGGACATAATTGGAACTTTGTATCAGTATGCTTATAGTCTCTTTTAAAAAAAATGATTTCTAGAAGTGATCATGTTCAGCGAAAAAAGCCAAAAGGAAAAAGAATATCAAATGGTCTCACTTATAACAGGAATATAGGGGAACCAAATACAAGAGCATCAACCAGCGAGAGAGGGGTGGGGGATTGGGGCTCAGAACAGGGGAGAGGGGAGCACAGGGGATTGTGGTAATGGTTCACAGGTGAATTGGTGGTGGGAAACCTATGGGGAATATACAGTAATGTAAAAGACACAAATAAAAATAACAAAAAAATTGATTTCTTTTTAAATGAGAAATTAATTTTTTACTTATATACGAATTTGAGTTGTTACAAGTGTCATATCTAACATACAGAATAAAAGCAAAGAATAAATTACATTCAATAATGAAAGGGAGTCCCTTCCTTCCAAAGAAAATGTAACTTGGAATCAACACGGTGCACAAATTCATATAGTTGGATAAAAAGAAATTTAAATGCTGACATCATTTTTTACTTACCATTTATACAAAAATTAGAAAGCAGAATCATGCCAAGTATTGTAAGTGATACAAGGGCCAAGAGCCCTTATTAAATTCCTGTAGTTATCATAGATTGAGACAGCTATTCTGGAGAACATTCTGGCAGTACACAAGGGCCAAGAGCCCTTATTAAATTCCTGTAGATATTATAGATTGAGACAGCTATTTGGAGAACATTCTGGCAGTACTTTAACAAATTTAGAATGCACATACTCTATGACCCAACAATGCCACACAAATACAAAAAGTTTCATATACATGGCTATTCATGAGTAAGTTATGCCAGTGAAGAGCTAGAGGTTATCTAGGTAAATGTGATAATTTTATTTTATCGAATAGTATAAATCAGATAAAAGTAATGGACAATATACATATAACAGGTAAAATTTTAAATTAATGCTGAACAAAATAATAAGAAACATGACTTATTATTTATTTTACAAAACTATGTACAAAGAAAGTCACTTTAGAATGACTGTCTATAGCTGGAGAGGAAGAAACGAGAATAGGGAATGGTGAGAGAAGGGTGTGTGTGTGTGTGTGTGTGTGTGTGTGTGTGTGTGTGTGTATGTTTGTATGGATAAATAATATCAACAGATGCTGATAGTCTGCCATTTTATTAAGGAGTCTAACAAAGTTATCCCTCTTCCCCTGAAGTCCATGAAAACAAAATAAAAAATAGAATTACAAGGCCAACATCTACCTATAGTTAATGGAGATTACACTCAAAGGCAGGAGAGATATATTAAACTATTAATTCTAACATTGTCTTTCAAATTGCTATTTTGACAAGTGCTATAACAGATGAAACATAGGATGCTATGAGAGCATAGTAAGACACAAGAGAAAATCAGTACATGTCAGAAAATATTAGATCAATGTCTGAGACATAAGAAATTGGAGTTGGAATTAGGTAGTTAATCTTATAGTAATAAAACTGATTGCAGAGTCACCATGTGCTGTTTTTAACTGGAAATTTTAGACCCATTTATTATCTATCTAAGAACTTACTATGTGTTAAGAAGTAATTAGAGCATGAGTGCTCTTACTCACTCTCTAGGCAAGTTCTATGAACTTCTTGGTATGATTCATGTATTAAATAAGAGAGTTTAAGTATCTATATATTCACAGAACACCATGCCAACACTACACTACGGAGCTGAAAATAGACTTTTTCAAAATAGTGAGTTCTATATAATTTGTTTCAAGATGAATTCAGACTTGTGAGAAAATGCTGGAAAATGAAGGAAAGAATCACCCAAAAGTTTAAAAAGACCAGGTACTTAAAAATTATTTAAGGAAAAAATACAAGAATTTATGAATTCTATAAAGAAGAGAAAAAATGAGAAGGGTGCCAAAAAGGACATAGACGTGGAAAATAAAAATTGATATAAGAAAACATAATTACAATAATGAAATTAAAACTCATTTTTAGAGGTAATAAAATTGACATTCCATAAACTCTAACAAGTATTATAAAGAAAAAAGTCTTAGAGACTCTTTCAAATTGAACCTGATAAACAGAAAACCTAGCTTCAACCTAAAACTTTTGTTTGTTTTTAAGAGAGAAAGTAAAACAAAATGAAATCAAAACAAATGTAAGAAAAATAAAAGATGCAATATGAAAATAGCTTATCTGAAAATACAATCTTGAAATACTTGTGTGTGCATTCTACATAAAAAAAACACAATCAACCAAAGATAAGTTCGTAGAACATTTTTAAATTACCTAGGTTTAAAAAAAAAAGTTTAAAAGCATTTCTGTAGGAATTCAGATTATTAACAAGGGAACAAACATCAAGCTGCCACCATTCTAATCTTCTATGATTTAAAAATCTTAGGTTATGTTTCACATTTTTGGAATATCTTCAAACTGATGAAAATCTTTAAAAATTATTTTAACTAAAATGCTTTATCTTGAGCGAAGTTGTTATGCATAAAGACAAAGGAAAAACTTTATTAGCTATAAATAAATTCAGAAAGTATCACTTCATTTAAAATCACCAGCCTAAAACATATTTCACTTGGTCAAGAAATAATAATGATAAACAATGCACAATTGAGAAAAATAAGAAACTGGAAAAAAAACAAAAATCAATGCAAAGCAAAACACCCAACTTTCATTGCCTGTTAAATATTACCGAATTCAAAGTTATATGATATGTTACAGTGGAATGGTTATAACACTGGCCTTGATGAGTTGAGTTCAGAACCTGGATCCTGCAATCACTTAATTCTTTCGTATCTCACATTCTTTATCTGTGAGATGGGAAGGACAATAATGTTGATTTCATGGCTTTTGAGATTGTTTTGATCTATATAGATGTAGTGAAATGATAATATAATCAAGCTCATTAACATATCCATCCAAACATTCATGCCATGTCTCTTTCAGTAAACTAATAGAGTACCTGGTACTCAATATATGTGTGTTGAATGGATCTTAGAATTTTAGCAGAGGACTAACTATGATATTTCCCAAAGGCTCTAATCAATAACACTATCAAACATAAATACACTAAAGAATGATAAAAATATAATGAAGGAATAGTAAAACATTCTGATTTAAAGGATTTTTATCCCCAAAGGAAGACACTTAAATTAAGTCATTATATATGTATATATAAAATTATTTTAAAGAATTATTGTTGAAAGAACAGAATAGGAAGAAGGAAGGAAGGAAGGAAGGAAAGAATTAAAAGAAAAGAAGGAGCATAAGATGGATTAAAAGAAGAAAGGAGTTAGGAAAGAATATTCCTGAGGACAAAATGCTAATCAATTATATTGGTGTTAATATTCACATCTCATTTAAATC
Source organism: Scalopus aquaticus (assembly GCA_004024925.1). Taxonomy (NCBI): domain Eukaryota; kingdom Metazoa; phylum Chordata; class Mammalia; order Eulipotyphla; family Talpidae; genus Scalopus; species Scalopus aquaticus. The sequence goes on from PVIJ01000338.1 coordinate 130,222, forward strand.
TTACAACAAGGCTTCAAAGATACAAAGTGATTTTTAAAACTAAGGACTTTGAGACCAGACGAGTTTGAAACTTCTAATGTGCTTTACAATCAACTTTAGACTTCTGTTCTATTCTTTAAATTTCTCAAGAATATTTAATGAATCAAAAACTGTTTGTATGCTTTCTTGAAAAATAAATGCCTACTGTAGATAAAATGCTGATAAAAAAATAACTAAGAGAGGGCCTCCCTATTGGGGAGGCGGTTAAGCGCTGCACTGTGGAGCTGTCGGCAGCGGCAACTTGAGTTCGACATCTGGCCGGGGAGATTCCCACATGGCGCGGCAGACCTCTCCTGCCTTGCCTGCTGCTCCCCTAGCAGTGTGTTTCCATCAATCTGCCTGTGCTGCTCCCCACTCTGTCTTTGGTGAACCCTCTCGCCGCCCCACGCCTCTGGCCTGTACCCCAGCTTGTATGAATAAATAAATGTTTAAAAAAAAAAAAAAACTAAGAGACACATCCCTAATCCAATCCATCCTAACTTGTTTTTGGATGATCAATGTTTTTAGAGATCTTTACTGTACTAGTAGAAGCTTCTTTACGCTTTAATTTATAGACAGATTAGTCTTTATTGACTACCCCTGGGCTGAGGGGCAGACTCCTTATAATTGTAAGTTATTTCTTGGACATATGTGCATCATGATTCTAATTAAGGAAACTTTAATCTTTTATATTTTTGGAAAAAATAAGTATTCTATTGCTGTATGGATTCCTGGGTATATTTCTTACAATCTTCCACTTTCCCAAGATCAGAGAGATTATTCTCAGGATGGCAGCTGTTGCCATCAATCAGAGAACAGCTGTTTTCCTTCACTGGACTACCTGGATTGACCATCTATATTGCTTTCATTTATTATTCCCTTTTAGCCTATTGCTTAGTTTACGTCATGTATAACCACATGATTTAAAACTGCATTAGAAGACTAAAGATGTAGATAGCAACAGAGTGCATATTATGACATATGCACCAAGGAAGATTTTTAGAGGGCAATTATCAAAGCAGTTCCATGGGAAAAAAATGATAAAGGGAACATATTATTTGTGTGTAATAAGCATCCACTTTACCTATGTAAACTATTTTAGTCATGAGAAAAATCACAGTGTACATGATGATGATGATGACTGCTAATAATTATTATTGAGCAATGATTCTGTTCTAAGAATGGGATGAAGTACTCTCAACTCTGCCTTCTGGGTGAAGAGACTGAGACCTGGAGGGATTAACTAACTTGTTATAAAGCAGCTATTATTATTTAATTTAAAGAAAAATAACTGATGAATTTCTATGAATATATTACTCCAAAATAAAGTCCTATCTTAAGGAAGTCTATTAAATTATATGACATACAAAGTATTAATAATGTTTAGATAACTTTAAATTAGAAATTAATATTACACTAATGACAATTTCAGAGCTTTTTCAACCAATGTAAAAAGGTTAAAGCTGACATTATGGTAAAAAAATTTAGTTATCTTTATATATTTATTTAATAAACACTGATTGAATATGTGACTGAGATTTTTAAATAACTTTAAAAAAATGTTAAGGGTCTCACATTCTCCTTGAAGAAAAATGGAAGTTCTCTCTCTCTCTCTCTCTCTCTCTCTCTCTCTCTCTGGATCTCCCTATCCCCGACCCTCACCCTCACTGTTCTTTTTGCCCTATTTGGATAATATTCATTGTACTCTTGGATTTCAGTTCTATGAGAAACAGGATAATCACTACTATTAGTTTTGAATCTTTCCCTGGTAATTAGTACAGTGTTTTGCACATAGTAAGTGCTTGAGAAATGTTTGTAGGATAAGTGAGTTAGCTCATGATTGAACTAGGATCTAATTTATATTTCCAAATATGACTAAGTAATCACCATCAAACACTAAGCTCCATATGCTGTTCTGCAATGCCAAGATAATATGCAAAAGGACTATTTGAGTGATAATAATTTGGAGTGCATTCTAGCTAATGTGTTCATAAATGAAATGTAAAAGCGTGCATATTAAGATCATGTTCCTACAGCCAAAGAATCTCATTCAATCTGTCTATATCAAGTAGTTCTCAGGCTTAAAACAACTGTATAAGGTTGTCAGTGTGAACAGATATTTTGTCTAATTTAATTTTGAGTACCTGCTTTTCCTTTACCTGTTCTGGGAAAGTCTAGTCATTAACAACATTTGATCCATATTTTGCTTACACCCTAAGCATAATCTGGTTCTTAGTAGCCAAATATGATTTTTCCCCAGAGTAATGGGAATGGAGTATATCCCCATTCCTTATCTTAACTGGAAGTGGATATTGTTGATTTTGTGGAATTATTAGAGCAGAAAACTTGTCTATAAAGGTGAAAGGAAAGATGCTGTCTTTACTATGGAGACAATATTTTCATTTTTTTGAAACCTGATTTTTTCCCAAGCTTCAATTCAATCTCCGTAATTGCTTTCTATGCATTGGCACCTAAATGACCACCAGTTCTACAAAAAGAGCACCCCCAAACAAGCTCTCTTTCTACTTCCTAAAAATATTTCTCCTGAGACATCTTCTATTACTTATAATTTTCTTTATTCATAAATGATCAGTTATTCAAATTTCATTAATTCTACACTGGCAGTATTGTGGATATCTTTTCCTTTTTTCTATTACCCCAGCAACATAAAAACTCAAGCCTTCCTTGCTCCCTTGCTGGTTTGGTTGGCTATTCCATGAGCTTCAAGTGTTAGTCTTTTCAAACCATACTACAAAGTGATAATAATCAAAACATAATGGTATTAGAATAAAAATGGACACACAGATTCAATGAAGCAGAATTGAGAGCAGAGAAATGAACTGACACACATATGGACTAATTTATCATAAAGGTACTAAGATCATAAAAAGACATAAAAATCTCTTCTGTAAATGGTGCTGGGAAAATTGGACAGCTACATGCAAAATAATGAAACTATATCACTATTTTAAAAATTAGAATTGAATAAAATAATTAAAAAATTTTTGGCAAATTTTACCTGACTCTTGCTAGGTTCAATTTTAAAGTACAATATGGATCACACAACTCCTGCGAAATATACTTTAAAGCCTCTGACTTTCCTAAAGACTCAACCTGGAACATACTGGCCACTATGATCTGCTTCTACCTTGAATTTCCAATATTTTTAAAAATTCTAACTTTTCTCATACATTAGTAAATAATGTAAACAAATTATGTTCTATTTAAACTAGAACATAGGTTGTTTACCAAAGTAGTTTTAAGTACCCTTGTAAAAGCTATCGATTTTCTCTAAATAATTCTTTGCCATGTAATCTTGTCATATAGTCATTCTTTAAATGCCATCCTAAGGAATCTCTACTCTGTTATAAAAATTCATAAAACATCTTTATCTATATGACTCTGTTACAAGGTGAAAAACATGTCTGCTAGCCCTCAAATGTCTCTTAGGAAGAGCATGATGTTTAGAAAAGATCCTGGTGGACTACTTAGATAAAGTGAAGTCCAAGAGCATGTCCTGGAAAGATACAATAAAGTAAGATTTAAACCAATCTATCAAAGAAGTGAAGAGATATTCAGGGCAAGGAAAAACTCTGGAAAAGGAGAAAAAGATGTTGCAGATGCAACGTAACAGGAGTTCCACAGAGAAAGGAAGTCTTTAAAATGTTCTTAGCTACAAATGTCTAATATTCAAATTTAAGTTGTTTCATTGATCTTATGCACATACATGCTTTGGGGTGTTTCATTTTATTTAATTTTTTTTTTTAAGGATTTATTTTTTATTTATACATACAAGCTGGGGTACAGGCCAGAGGCGTGGGGCGGCGAGAGGGTTCACCAGAGACAGAACAGGTAGCAGAACAGGCAGATCAGAAATACACTGCTGAGGGGAGCAGCGGGCAAGGCAGGAGAGGTCTGCCACACCATGTGGGTTTCTCCCTGGCCAGGCATCGAACTCGCGTTGCCGCTGCCAACAGCTCCACAGCGCAGCACTTAACCGCTGCGCCACCAGGGAGGCCCCATTTTATTTAATTTTAACATAAAACAAGGAAAGGATTAATAGAGAACATAAATAAGAGAACAATACTAGGAGATAAGACAAATGGGAGACAAAATTTAGAGGAAGCAGAAACAGGGAATCCAAAGTAAAGTTAAATGCACAACTCCTTAGTAATCAACTTAAATTTTGGCAGGGGGGTGTTCTTTAAATTCCTACTTATTGTGGAATAAGAGTTTGGGATGAATTTGCCTAAATCTCAAAAGGGCAGGATGACTTTAGCTGATGCATGGACAACATTCTTCTGTTTGCATTGTTATTACAGTGAAGATCCCTTTCAGTTCTAGACTGAAATTGCTCAGTTTTACAAAACTCACCTTTGTATCTTCTTTAAACTTGAGCTCAGTAGCTTTTACCTAGTAGACTGAATAAATAGCCATTGAATGAATTAATAGGAAAGTATAAGGGGAATTAAATACATGACATCAGGATCATTTGGTTTCCTCCATGCAAAATTGAAAAAGGCATAGTCATCAGGAGACCCTGCCCCATCAGCATTAACTGAAAAATGTAGGAGTGAGTAGCTCTGATTCAAGGTGAGAGCTTTGTGGGTGCTGCCTCAGCTGCTGTTAGTCAAATTTCTCCCCAACTCTGCCTTGGCTACTTCCAGGAAAGGTAGAGCCTGCACAGACCTATGAGGGAGCCCTGCCTGGAGTGAGAGAATTGCTCTAAGTAACAGAGGAGGAATACTTGCCACATGTATTTTTAAGTGATCTGTTTAATGAGGCTCAGCAAGTACAATGTTTATGAGTGGGGAAGCAAAAATATGTCTTACCTGCTTGATTTCACTGCTAAAGCTTCCAGACCATATCTACCACTTTGCATGGAAGCACACAGTAGTTATTCAGAGTTGACTTTGAGTGACATTAATTTGAATCTACTGAGGCTATCATCTTTTTTCAATTTTCTTATGTTTTTAGTTGTGTTTACTTTAGATTACAGATTCTTGTGAAGTAAAAAATCTGAACTTTGGCAAAATCTGACCTTGTAATTCATTTCTTGTTTGTTTCTTTTTAAAGGTTAAAAGCAGTTCAATCACCCATGTACAGCCATACCCTAGATAAGACTAAGGTCCTTCAAATTAAAATAAGTCACGTTTCAAAATGAGTTTTAGGTGACTTTTGAAAGCCTTTACAGTTAATAAAATTAGTCTGAAATATTTAGATGTCCTTTGAAGTATTCCTCAAGGATTAGAAAATAAATCCAACAGATAATAATATCATGACTTAAAAGTCTATTGGAAAGTAACATTAGGTTTCTAGAAATTTTATCGACATTCTTAAAAACATTAAAATTATGAAAAGAAATTCTCTCTGGGCAAATTGAGCATTGCATTTTCCTAAACAAAGGTTTTTTTTTTTTTTTTTTCCATTAGAGGAAATGGTTCTGGAATTCTATTAAGAAGAGACTGAGCAACATCATCTTAAGTATATGTAGCCTTAAATACCTAACTTGAATAACAGACAATAAAAAAAGTTTAAACCTTCTGAAGATGAATACTATGCTTATAGCTATTTCTCAAAACAGATCTTTGGGGACTCATGGTGTAGATTTATGAAACATACAGGGTAAAGGGTGGATCCAAACAGGAAATAAAAGAGACCGTGAAGTGATAACATATGCGTTTTTGCAGGCCAAAATTCCATTGTGTAGATTTGTATGGAAATAATGCGTATAAAACTGACATTGACATCAACTTCAGTATTTTAAGTATGGGCCTCCTAGGACTCAAAGCTGAAAGCTCCCCATAATCTTGGAGCAGCATGTTGAATTGCTCATCTCCATCAACTCTTGCTAACAGTATTTCCTATTCTTTTTTATCTTTAAGGGAGGGCCAAGTACTTTCAGGACCCTGATTTAAAATGTGGGTGAATTGTCACCTAAATCAGTTTATAAAATATAAGATATATGTGCCTTCTCAATGAACACATACTTCTGTACTGGGTACTTACTAAACAGCTAAGCATAACAATTTTAGAAATTTACTACTGACTTCCCTGCTTGTCATTACTGAAATTATAACTCAAGAAAAGATTTTAATGTAGGTGGTTGTTTATCTAGCAAATACTGGTGATTTATTAGTGTGCTCTAAATTGTTCTGAAATACATAAGTATATATAGTCACATGATTTAATTCTTTAGTTTAAATTTTTTGAGATGGTAATATTTAGTAAGGTCAAACATTTAGATACTTCAAGGCAGTTCCACTGATTTGGATTATAAATATTTTTAAAAGACTTATGGGAATACTTGTAAGTCATCTATTAAGTCATCTATTAAGCTGGACACATTTGGTGTGATTCCCAAGTGGCACAACTGTATGTGGCAAAACAGGGCTTATATTCCCTATTAATGAGGAAATAATATTCAAGTTGGGAAAAACACTAATTATGTTTCTGATAATTAATTTCTGTTTTATTAATTATGTTTCTGAAATTTAATTTCTTATTTTCCTGCTTACTTATAGGATTTTTAAAAAAGACTAAGTGAGAGAATGTATATGAGTGTAATGTGATTATAAAATACGATGTGAGAAGGTAATGTGATTGCTTGACTAAATTTTCTACAAATTTAGAAGATAGAATCCTCTTGTTAGAAGGGATAGGTTAACTTGATGAATAATATTACATAAACATTTTTCTCCCCTAATGTTTGATATTTGCTTTGTTTCCATTGGCATTCCACCGAGTCTTCCAAATCATTTAATCACATGAGGCCATAAAAGTAGATCACTTCTGGGGGCCTCCCTGGTGGCACAGCAGTTAAGTGCTGCACTGTGAAGCTGTAGGCAGCGAAGACCCGAGTTTCGCTGCTCCTCCGGGGGTATTACCACATGGGGTGGCAGACCTCTCCTGCCTTGCCCACTGCTCCCCTCAGCAGTATATTTCCTTCGATCTGCCTGTTCTGCTCCCCACTCTGTGTCTGGTGAACCCTCTCGTCACCCCATGCCTCTAGCCTGTATCCCAGCTTGTATGCATAAATAAATAAATCTTTCAAAAAAAAAGTACATCACTTCTTAAATATTATTATAAATGAAAATTAAAGTCTCAGTAAGAATGTTTGTCATTCATCATCACGAATGAAGAAAAAGGGGCCTCCCTGGTGGCACACTGGTTAAGCCCTGTGCTGTGGAGCTGTTGGCAGCAGAGACAACGTGATTTGGACGCCCGGCAGGGGAGATTCCCACATGGGGCGGCAGACCTCTACTGTCTCGCCCGCTGCTCTCCTCAGCAGTGTATTTACGGGAACTGCCTGTTCTGCTCCCCGCTCTGTCTCTGGTGAACCTTCTCGCCACCCCACACCTCTGGCCTGTGCCCCAGCTTGTATGCGTAAATAAATAAATCTTTAAAAAAAAAGAAGAAAAAACCAGGTAAACAAATGAAAATACTGAAATGTCAAAAATGAGAGTGAAAATACAAATATCTCATAATCAAATTAGTACACCAAATCTAATAACTTTCCACTGTAAAACGGGAAAAGAGGGTAAAAGAAGAAAATATTACTAAGCACTTATCACACTGTACATGTGATCTAACTTAGTATTGAATACCATTTAATTGAAATGCATGTACCCAATGGCTCATTATAGAAATTATGTCATCTTTCCTTCAACTGAAGTTCTGGATTTGCTCCAAATCCAATGCATTAGCTATTTTGAGGGTATAAACCTTGCAGATTTGAAACCATCAGATTCTACTTTCTATAAGTCACATAAGAGAAGTTCTCTCTGTTCTCCAGCCAAAATGACCTTTTATTTTAAGCAATTGATTCCCTGGTAATTCAGAGCTGGAATCTTCATTTCAATCATTAGAAACGGGTTCCCTTACATTTGTAGTGTGTTTTTCAAGTACGATATTTAAGTATGAGTCTATTTTATATTTAAGAGAATGAAAATACTACCTAAAGGGAAAGGACAGAAAAACCTAAAAACAAAGCCAAACCTCTAGAATCAACCTATTTATCATCAATTGTATAGTTCCTGAAATAAGATGTTTGTAAAGTTATTTCCATCCTACCTATCTCATTCATTGCTATTTGCAAGTTCACCATTTTCTTTTCTTTTTTTTTTAAAGATTATTTATGCATACAGGCTGGGGTGCAGGCCAGATTTGTGGGGCTGTGAGAGGGTTCACCAGAGACAGAGCAGGGAGCAGAACAGACAGACTGACTGAAATACACTGCTGAGGGGGGCAGCGGGTGAGGCAGGAGAGGTCCGCTGCACCATGCGGGAATCTCCCTGGCCAGGAATCGAACTCCCGCTGCAGCTGCCACCAGCTCACAGCACTGGGCTCAACCCACTGTGCCACCAGGGAGGCCCAGTTCACCATTTTCCTCTAGGGGATCATTGTTTACTTCAATTACCATGTACTTATATACAAATATAACAAATATAACCAAATATTGTTTATATTTTAATTTTTATAATGTTTGACACTACTTATATTAAGAACTCTCTTTGTGACTATTTACATGCAAATCACCAGCCAGTATACGCTGGGTTTTGGTTTGTTTTGACTTCAGGAAGAGCATATAACATCTCTAGATAAGGAAACATTCTAGGACTGATGTTCCCAACTGTTGAAGTGGGTTCACTGATAAACCTCACTTGTAATGAGTCAAATTGTATCATATCATACTTTGTAATGTTCTCTGGTAAAAAATCAGTTTGATGTGATATTATTTTCCTAAAGTATTTTTTTTTATTTCTCTAGTGTGATTCATTATTGAATATATTGGTTGGTTTCCATTACACAAATAATATTGTGACTAGTGATAATGAGAATGGCCAAAAATTGGGCCTCCTTGCTGGCACAACTGGTTAAGCATAGCCCTGTGGAGCTGTTGGTGGCTGTGGCGCAAGTTCGATGCCTGGCTGGGGAGAATCCCACATGGCACGGCAGACCTCTTCTGCCTGGCCTGCTGCTCCCCTCAGCAGTGTATTCTGTCCATCTGCCTGTTCTGTTCTCCACTCTGTCTCTGGTGAACCCTTCACTGCCTCACACCTCTGGCCTGCACCCCAGCTTGTATGCAAAAATAAAATAAATCTTTTTTTTTTTTTTTTAAAGAATGGCCCAAAATTAACCTAATGCATGAAAAGTATCTTATTCATATGAAGGAAATATCACTGAGATATTCTTGTCTTAAGAGAGACTGAAAATTAGAATGGTTCACTATGGATGAAATTCCCCACTCCTAAATTTGCAACTCAAGCTGTTATTTTTCAGTACATTTCTCTCTTCAAGAGAAGACATTACTTACAGAATTCTTTTGTGTTTAGGAACCATGTTATTTGTACTTTTTCATCTCATCTTTACATCAACCATATACACTTTATATTGCCTTATTACTTATGAAAAAAGATAAGTTCAAAGAAACCAACTTATATAACTAAATGGAATATCTGCATCTCAAACAAAGATTTGTCTGAATTCAAGGACAAATATTTCAAAATTCCAAATGAACCTATTTCAACACTAAATATATTTTAGGATAATGGCAATTTGTATTCAATAACATATTTTGTATATTTGTGTCACAATTATTGGAGAATATCAGATAAAATATATGTGTTTGAAAAATCATTTTAAGCATTAATACAACAGGATTAAAAAGAAAACAATCCAGTAAAAATAATTTTTGAGTAAGGTTAAGTGAGTATTTTATGATTCTAATATAAAATATTTTATATTACAATTATTCAATTGGGTGTTGATTTATAAAATATGACCTAAAAGGAAGGTGAAGAGCAGGAATGAATCATTTCCTTAAAAATGAATTAGTGCAATTAAGATTTTAAATAAGAAGCTACTGTTTTGATGATGTCTATGCCTCCTTTCCAGGTGGATCAACCAAAAAATCATCTAGGTTATTTTAACTTTAACACAACATGGTAAAGCACTATACTGATGGAAACTGAAACCTAAATTATGAACAGTTCAAAAACATACAATAAATTCCTTGGAATGGGAAGACTTATGGAAGCATAAGCAAGCAAGCAACAGTAAAATTCATCTCCCTCTGACTTCTCAGGCATATTAAGCTAATTCCAGAAATAAATCTAGTCAATTGGCAAGTTAACCTCATACTCTTGTCACAGAAGTCATCTGCAGCCTTGAGTCTAACTGTTTTCTTTCTCCTTGTTCTTAAGTCCTCTCTTTATGACTCTGGATTTATGGTGTCACTTGGGGAATTTATCTATGATAAGAATGTGCTTCTGCAAATCATTCATTTTCAAAAAAGCTTAAGTGCAGGGATCATATATTAAATAATATATATTTAATTCTTTTAACATGAATTCTTTTTTTTTTCTACTGTGGGGCACGTTAAGTCACTCATTTGTTGGTTTTGTATTTTTAGCATTACTAGCTCAGAACTTATTTAATTAGGACTTTGGAAATGACTGAAATGAGCAGGCTAAAGCCTTATATTTTATTCATTTCATTCAAACTTTTTCTATAGCTTCAATTTGTAGAACCCAGTTCAATAGACTGATGGAAATATTTCTCAGTGGAGTGATTTTCATCCATTGTGTAATCAGAAATGCAAAATTATAAAATACAGACATATTTACTTTAAAAAGTTCATATTTGGAATATATTTCATTTAGGTTTTAAAAGCAGATAGAACAACTATCTTACATACTAAAGTTATATTAAGTGATGTATACATATGCAAATTACTGATAAATACTATTTTGTGGCAGAACTGGATGATTGGATGTTTTATTCAATATAAAAAATTTGTATCTCTTATCCTCATGTAAATTATAATTTATTTTGAAATGGACTCTCCTACTTAAATTTTAATGTGTTAGAGAGCTATTATGACCACAATAGATTGGCTAGTACCAGTTACCAAGCAAATAGCACTGACAGGTAATGTTCATGTAGAATTTATTGTGGGCTTTGCTCTGTTCTAAGCATTGGCTGATTTAAATCATTCAATCTTGCGACAATTCTAAATGCAATTTGACTGAGCAAAACCTGCTCAAAATTACGCAGGTATTAGGTGGTGAATCTGGGGTGTATCAACTGCCGGTCTGCTTCCAGAGCCCACATTCTTAACCATGGTATTTAAAAAAAATCATTAGAAAATAACTATTAGAGGTTATGTATACTTTGATTAAATTTCTCATTTTTCAACATTATATAGTAAATTTATAACCTGACGTTATTGAATACCTAGCTTAAATAAATGCATGGCTAGAATTTTATGTTCACATGCATCTTATAAAAGCAAACTCATATGAGAATATCAGCTAGAAAATAGAACAATTTTTTTACATTAACAAAAGATGCATTTTTGCTTTATTACTTGCATCATTTATTTTGCATTACTGTCTCCATCAAATATACACCATAATAACTTTTATATGGTGGCAAATTTAAAACACAAAGAACTGTTTGAATAAGTTAAATAAGTTAGTTAGGCCTTGGGGGTTGGTCTTTACAAACTTTACATCAGTTATTCAGGGATCAGTCTGCAGTAATATTAACGTTAAAGGGAGGCTTGTGGCCCTCCCTGGTGGCGCAGCAGTTAAGCGCTGTGCTGTGGAGCTGTCGGCAGTGGCGACACGAGTTCAAAGCCCAGCCGGGAGATTCCCACATGGGGCGGCAGACCTCTCCTGCCTTCCCGCTGCTCCCCTCAGCAGTGTATTTCCCTCAATCTGCCTGTTCTGCTCCTCGCTCCGTCTCTGGTGAACCCTCTCACCGCCCTACACCTCTGGCCTGTACCCCAGCTTGTATGCATAAATAAATAAATCTTAAAAAAAATATGTTATTTTTATTTATGAAAGTGACATAGAATGACATAGAAAAGTAAAAAATACATAGAGGAAAGCCTTCCTGCTATCCAAATCAAGAGAGAATAGTTTCATTTTGTATAATTTTCTTACTATGTTTAAAATAGATACGTATATGCATTTCATAAGTACATGTATAAATCTATATACTGTTTTCTTATTTGTACAATTCCTTATAGGCAGTTTAGCATCTTCAATCTTAATTCAATATTATATCCTAAAGTTCTACCCAAGCTATTGATTAAAAATTTATAGCTATATAATATTGCTTCATATATTTTACAACTTTAAGCATTTAGACACACTACAACATTTAATTTTACATAATTTTCATGGATATCTTAGAACCTAAATTTTGTAAAGCTTATAAACATATGATTATATCTTAAGTTATATAACTAGTTTGGGACAAACAAGGTCACATGAACTATCATTTTATAAGCTCCTTTACACTGTATCATTTTATTTCCACTAGACACTCTAGCAGTCATTGAAATTTTCTTTTATCCTGCTATTTGTTACTGTTATCCTACCATTTGTTACTTGACAATGATGCATTCAAAATTTTCCTGATGTATTCAAACTAAACATTTGAATTTGTGTATTAAGTATTAGTATTTATTTTCCTGTGAATTTCTCTGCTTGTTGCTTATATTTGTTATTAGAAATCCAAAAATAATCACTAATCAAAAATAGTCACTAATGAGCAAACCATGAACCCATTTCTCTTAGAATAAGACATCACTGAACTTCAACTACCTTAACAATCTCTCTGAAAATTACCTGAGTTTAAACTTCATTTACAAAAAGGACTAAACAAACAAACAAAAAAAAAAGACTAACAAAGCTAACAACAACAACAAAAAAGGACTAACAAAGCTGTCTCTATCTAAGAGAAGAAAACCCATATGAAATCAAATAAGGAAATAGAAACAGAATACTAACAACAAAATGACAGTAGCAAATCCTCACATATCATCAATTACCCTAAATATAAATGTACTGAAATCATCAATCAAAAGGCACAGAGCTGCTGCTGAATAAGTAAACAAAACCCAATTTAGAGCTGTTTCCAAAAGACTCATCTGAGTTCCAATAATAAACAATACAGGCTAAAGTAAAGGATTGAAAAATTATCCTATAAGCAAACAATAGCCCCAAGCAGCCAGGGACAACCATACTTACATCAAATAAAACAGAGTTCCATCTAAAAAAGATGTAAGAATGGATATTATATAATGTTTATGGGATCAATATATCAGGAAGACCTAACAATCATCAATACATATGCACCAATTGAGGGAGCATCAAAATAAATAAGGAAGCTGTTGACAAATCTGAAAATAGACATTGGAAATAACACAATAGTAATAGGGGGATTCAATGCCTTACTTTTATCAGTGGACAGATTGATCAAACAGAAAATAAATAAGGAAACAATAGTTTAAATGTGGAATTATATCACATGGGACTGACGGAATTGATAAGTCACTGCACCCCCCAAGAGTTGAGTATACATTCTTCTCAAGTGAACATGGGAAATTCTTGAAGATAAAACTCATACTGGGTGACAAAACAAGTGTCATTATTTCATGAAGACTGAACTCATAACAAGTATCTTCTCTAATCACAATGGTACCAAACTAGAAATCAATCACAACAGGAAAGTGGAAAAAAATCTCTAACATGTGGAAACTTAACAAATACTACTGAATGACCATTGGGATAATGAAATCAAAAAATAAATTTAAAAATAGTGAAATACAGGGCCTCCCTGGTGGCGCAGCGTTTAAGCACTGCGCTGTGGAGCTGTCTGCAGCGGCAATGCGAGTTTGACAGCTGGCTGGGGAGATTCCCACAAGCCGCAGCAGACCTTTCCTGCCTTGCCCGCTGCTCTCCTCAGCAGTGTATTTCTGATCTGCCTGTTCTGCTCCCCTCTCTGTCTCTGGTGAACCCTCTTGCCACCCCAGGACTCAGGTCTGTACCCTAGCTTGTATGAATAAATAAATAAATCTTTAAAAAAAATAGTGAAAGACAAAAGAAAATGAAGAATGAACTACCAGAGCCTATGGGACACACCAAAAGCAATTTTAAGACAGAAATATAGCAATACAAACCCAAGTCAAGAAACAGAAAGTTCTCAAATATATAATCTAAATTTTTACCTTAAGAGACTAGAAAGTGAAGAATAAACAAAACCAAAGTCACTAGAAGGAATAAACTAATAAAAATTAGAGTACAAATAAATGCAATAGAAAAAAAAAAGCCCTAAAGAACAATGAAACCAAACAATGTTTTTTTTTTTTTTTAAAGTAATCAAAATGGACCAACTTCTAACTGGCTCAGAAAATAAAAGGAAAAATTTCTATTAAAGAGAATCAGAGATGAAAGAGAAGTTACACAAGCATCCCAGAAATACAGAGCCTCATAATAGACAGCCATGAAAATCTTTATACCAATAAATTAGATAATGTAGATTTAATGTAGATACTTAGAATCCTACAGCCTTCCAAAATTGAATCAGAAAGAAATAGAAGACCTGAAAACACCAGTTACAAGCTAGGAAATTGAAACAGTAATCAAAAATTGCCCTGAAATAAAAATTCCAGGACCAGACGGATTCACTAGTGCATTCTACCAACCCTTCAAAAACAAACTATTACCTATCTTTCACAAACTCTTCTAAAGAAATTGAGGAAGTCGGGGTGCTTCCAAACATATTTTATGATGCCAACATTACTCTGATACCAAAACCAGACAAGAACTCCTAATAAAAGATCACGAACCAGGGCCTCCCTGGTGGCACAACGGGTTAAGCACAGCACATGAAGCTATCCAGAGCCACTGCAGCACGAGTTCAATGCCTGACCAGGGAGATGCTCACATGGCGCAGTGGCCCTCTCCTGCCTTGCCCGCTGCTCCCCTCAGCAGTATATTTCAGTCGATCTGCCTGTTCTGCTCCCCACTCTGTCTCTGGTGAATCCTCTCACCACCCTACACCTCTGGCCTACAGCTTGTATGCAAAAATAAATAAATCTTAAAAAAAAAAAGAAAATGATTACAGACCAATTTCCCTGTTGAACACAGATGCAAAACTCTTCAACAAAGTGTTAGCACACTGAACACAACAATACATCAAAAGGACTATACATCATGATCAAAAGGAATTTATTACAGGGACATGATAATGTTTCAACATCCACAAATTGATCAATGTAATTCAACACATCAACGAAAGGAAAGATAAAAATCACATGAGCATATCAATAGATGCAGAAAGACATTTGATAAGATTAAATATCTGTCTATGATTAAAAACTCTCAAAAATGGGGACACAAGGAACAGACCTGAACATAGTAAGGCTATACATGATGGACTCACAGATAACACTGAATCTCAATGTTGAGAAACCAAAAAATTTTCCTTTAGGATATGTTGTCATATATAAGGATGCTTACTTTCTCCACTACTGTTCAACATAGTATATTGGAAACTCTACCTAGGAAATTAGGCAAGAGAAAGACATAAAAAGAATCCAAACTGGAGAAAAAGCAATGAAATTATCACTACTTATGGAAGACATGATAATATACATGGAAAACCTAAAAGATTCCATTAAAATCTATGAGAAACAACAAATCAGTACAATAATGTGGCAGGCTACAATATCAATACACAAAAATCAGTTGTGCTTCTTAATGCAAACAACAAATTAGAAGAGAAAGAAATCAAGATAACAATCTCCATTACTATTGTATAGAAAGAATTAAATACCCAGTGATAAACATAAAAGAAATAAAGGACCTATACAACGAAACTATATGAGATTGTTAAAAGAAATGGAAAGATATTCATACTTATGGATTAGAAGAATTAGCATTGTTAAAACGGCCAAAGTATCTTACACAAATATATAGATTCAATATAATCTCTTTAAAGTTCAATGGCATTTTTTTTCAATGAAATAGAACAAACATTATGAAATTTACATGGAAATACAACAGAGATTAAAATAGCCAAAACAATCCTAACCAAAACGAGGAAGAACAGATATATAACAAGCTCAGATTTCAAACTATACTACAAGGTGATAGTAATCAAAACAGTTAGGTATTAGAATAAAAATAGACATAGAGATCAATGGAATAAAATTGGAATAGAACCCAGAAATAAACCCACATGTATATGAAAGGTTAATATACAACAGAGGAGCCTAGAATACATAATAAAATTAGGAAAGTCTCTCAAAAAATGGTCGTAGGAAAACTGGATAGTTATATGCAAAAGAATGAAACTAGACCACTTTATCATATGAATTAAAGGCTTAGATGTATGATCAGAAACCATATAATACATAGAAGGAAAAGGTTAAATATTCTATAACTTTTGAGTAGGGGAGATCTTGAGGAATGCTACTTCAAAGGCAATGGAAATGAAAACAAATGGGATTACATCAAACCAAAAAGCTTCTGCTCAGCAAAAGAAACTATCACTGAAACAAAAAGACACCCTACTGAGAGAGGAAATGCAGGTTATTTTCGGGTTTATGATAGCTAAGACAGGACAATATTTCAGGAGGTAGTTACAGACAATATTATAAAAATCAAAGAAACTACCTACAGTCTTCTAGTGGCTCTTTGGTGGCTAGGTAAATGTATAAGATACCAAACAACAAGAGGTTTAATATTTAAATAGTGATTAACCTACTATATTTCCTGCATAGTTACCTTTAAGATATTAAAATAAGGAAATATGGAGGTCAAACTTACAAGTTTCTATAACTTCTTTTTTTTTTTTTAGATTTATTTATTTATTTATTTTATGCATACAAGCTGGGGTACAGGCCAGAGGCGTGGGGTGGCGAGATGGTTCACCGGAGACAGAGTGGGGAGCAGAACAGGCAGTTCAGAAATACACTGCTGAGGGGAGCAGCGGGCGAGGCAGGAGAGGTCTGACGCACCATGTGGGACTCTCCCCGGCTGAGCATCGAACTCGCATCGCTGCTGCCAACAGCTCCACAGCACAGCGCTTAACAGCTGTGCCACCAGGGAGGCCCAAGTTTCTATAACTCCTATTGATTGTTCCAGTGACATTAAACAGAACTCTTTTTTTTCTTTAGAAAAACTAAGAAATTCTGGCTTTTGTAATCAAAGCTATGGGGGGTATCATTAATTAGTTTCATTTTTAATGTCATTTAAGAAAATGCTTTATTTAATGATTATATTTGTTGGTGTGACCTAGAGTTTTATGCTACTGGAGATTAAAATCGGTTTTAGCTGCCCCTCTCATGATGGGTCTTACTTCTAAAATGAAATCTCTTCTATTAATTTACATAGAACTGGTTTAACAGTATAATCCCTCTATTTTCATCAACATTGCAAAAATTGTTTTTAATCATTGCCCCAACATATTGTTTTATGACAAGAGTTAAATTCTGCTCTTTGTGTCTATTTCATTTCATGGGGCTCATTTTCTTTTGTTGGTTTTTATGGTTCTAATTGGAAATTTAACATGCCTTTCTCTTGAAGACAAGACGACAGCAACATTTCTTCCACGTAGAATCATTCCAAAGAAGTGAAGTCAGTCCTTAAGGGTATCAATTCGGAAGAAAATTGGCATGAATTAATGGAAATAGCTGTATCCAGAATTGGAAAAATTGAGGTTTTTTTCCTTTTGAACAAGAATATTTATATAAGGCCTTTTAATAAAATTTCTCATGAAATTTAAATTAATTAATGGTGGATGTTATGAACCACTCACATCTCAGCTCTTTTAATATTCGAAATTATGTGACTAAGTCACACTCTATGATGTTAAAGGGCTACAGAAGATATGATTGATATTTCAGATGATGACAGTTTACAAATGATTCTTAAAAATAATTTACAAATGATTCTCACCTATATGTTTTAGTTTGTTTAACACTGAAAAGATGGATGAAATATTCCTGAGAAATTAGGACCTATAATACATAAAACCAAAGCCCCTTATAGGAAGAAACAGGAAGAAATTTCAAAGCACTATTTAATCAGAAAGTGAAATGATATTGACAATATATATATATTTTTACTTCTATATTTTAAATTACACCATTTACTTGGCACTTCTTTGCATAAAGGCTAAAAATAAAAGAAAGATTTGAAAATGAACAATAAACCATATGAATCTGGACCTCAGAATTTGGGGTGAGGATAAGTTTAGACTTGTCTTTTCCCATTATTTATGTATTAAGAATTTGTTAAGCAGGGCCTCCCTGGTGGCGCAGTGGTTAAGCACTGTGCTGTGGAGCTGCGGGCAGCAGCGACACAGTATCAACACCCTGCCAGGGAGATTCCCACATGGCATGGCAGACCTCTCCTGCCTCACCTGCTGCTCCCCTCAGCAGTGTATTTCCCTCGATCTGCCTGTTCTGCTCCCCACACTCTCTCTGGTGAACCCTCTCGCCACCCCATTCCTCTGGCCTGTACTCCAGCTTGTATGCATAAATAAATAAATCTTAAAAAAAAAAAGAATTTGTTAGGCAAACTTAGCAGTGCAAAAAGATTCAACAGTATATCTTTAAGCACCTCCATATACAAGGGGACAAATTTGTATAGGAAAACTGTGACCAAAATCAGCTGGACTCTACACTTAAAAATCATTGTGAGAGAAACAATAGTAAACAATACAGATGCAATAAAACAATTTAGAAACAGCCATTGTTGAATGACCATGTGGCAACTACATGGGATGTAATGAGATATTATCCCCCTTAGTGTGAAAGTCATGGGTTTATGGAGCATGCGCTCTAATTAACATCTAAATGCAATTCACAGAGAACAGGGACCTTGAAACTTATCAAAGTGCCCGTGATAGTGCTGGTATACAACAGATGTTCAGTAAATATTTGAATGAGTATTGGCAAGGTTTAATTTGTTCTCATTTTAATCTATTAATATTTATCAAGTCTGATACTTAGCATCAGATACTCTCAGCCCTTTGTGAAGAATTGATGTGCCTATACATTTGTGGTTTGTATGTATGGTAGTAAGATAAAACACCAGGCAAATGGAGGCTTAGATTGTGCTACAAGATGGACTGGGAAAACTATATTCTTTAATTTTTTTTCCTAATTGAAAGGTTTTGAGTATACATTAGTTCTCTGCAATATGCTCATTAGTGTAATTTAATTAAGGTAATTTTGCCCTGTCCATCAGATCAACGGTACTTTGAAATTGCTAATTACCTATTTGTTAGTTTATAATAAAGATTCTGGAAATCTACTGATATGTCTTAATTAAGAGAAATATTTGGTTGCATATGTCCCTTGATGTCTAATTTGTTAGACTACTAAAGAAATGATAGTTAGCTGTGACTGAATACTAAGTTGTAAAGTTATTTTCATTTAAAAAAAAACCTGCAATGGTAATCCAGATTTGTGATATTCAGAATGGTAAGATAAAGTCATAATAATGTTCTAGAAAGAATTTGAGAATGAAAAGGTAGATTCCCTTTTACCTTCTTTTAATGAATAGTTTTCTTTTCTGGGTCTCAAATAAGGAATCTGATGTCTGATGATACTGTTATGACATACCAATATGCTGGTGGAAATAACGCTAACCCAGAATGGAGACAGAGAGAAACATTCTGAAATGTCATGTCAACCTATCAAACTGTAATAATGACAACTAAAATTGACAAAGCATCTTTCTTTCTAAAAAGTCTTTTTAACATGTTTTTTTCCCTCCACATTTACAGAAAAGAAACCTAAAAAAATATATCAAATACTATGTCTTTCATACTCTGGTGGACTTAAAAAGGTATACAACAATTTTTTTTAAAAAATAACTAGCAAGAGAGACAAAATATGAACACGAGGAAATGACTCTAGAATTTCCAATTGCAATAGATATAACAAATGTCAATAAAGGTTACTGATACTTAGAGAAGGGATTCATCACTGTTTTCAGTAACTGTATGAATTAGTCTTGCACTGGTTCAAGTGGAAGAATTCAGGAAAGGCTTGCTTACCAAATGTGACTTAAGCAACATTTTGAAGAAAGTAGATTTAGAGAATTACTGAGTAGGGCAATATGGAGAGATTGTTTAATGAATTTGAGGATAGCCCTCCTCTGCCCAGGAGCCAGATCCCTCTCTACCCCACTCTTTCAATCAATTTCCCCTCTGTCTCAAATGACTTATTTCACTTTGCATACTCACTGAAATTCTAACAAGTAGGAATGCACTTGAAAGGGATAACATGATCAGCTTCTCACAAGGCAATGTGATTTACTTAATTCTTTAAGGACAATTACCATATCTGTTTATAGATCTTTTAACAATGCCTAGCACAGTTGGCAGGCAGTAGATGTCAATGAAGATAGGTTTCTTTTATTTAGTTTATTTAATCAAATGATTATTTTTAATCTAACAGTTCATTCGATCAATAGGACAATTATTCAAATAAAGGAGAGTAACAGAGAAAAGGAATTTGAGAGTCTGGAGTAATTCAGTGTATAAAGAACTTATTCAGAGTATCAGATTTGGGGATTTGTAGTGAACAGAAAGCAGCAGGCATGCGCTGTTTGCCTGAAAAGCATGAAGGGGATTTTGCCAATAATGAGGATCAAGACAGACATAGCAGTGATTAGATATTGAAGAAAAATATTAGCTTCTTTTATACTGAGAGATTTAATGAGAGGAGGCAAGACCAAAGGAATGAATAGATAAAAGTGAAGGATTCATGTTTGGTAATTTTGAGACAGAAATTTGGAAAAGTGGCGCGGCACACCTCTCTTGCCTTGCCCGCTGCTCCCCTCGGCAGTGTATTTCGGCCAGTCTGCCTATTCTGTTCCCCACTCTGTCTCTGGTGAACCCTCTCACCACCCACACCTCTGGCTTGTACTCCAGCTTGTATGCAAAAATAAATAAATCTCTAAAAAAAAGATACTTATATGTGAAATATTATTGTGTCTATAATATACTGTAAATGAATGATGTTTCTTTCTACTTTTTGGAGATAAGAAAAAGAGACTGGTATATCAACAACATTGAAACTAACATCACTTATAATCAGGGAAATGCAAATCAAAACAACATTGAGATACTACCACGCACCAGTGAGAATGGTGCACTTAAAAAAAACAGGCAACAACAAATGTTGACGAGATGTAGAAAAAAAGGAACTCTCCTACACTGATGGTGGGAATGCAAACTGGTCCAACCACTATGGAAAGCTGTATGGCAGTTCTTCAAACTGCTAAAAATGGAGCTTCCATATGACCCAACAATACCACTTCTGGGATCTACCCAAAAGACACAAAACATTAATCCAGAAGGACACATGCACCCCTATGTTTATTGCAGCATTGTTTACAATAGCTAAGATATGGAAAAAACCTAGATGCTCCAAAATAGATGACTGGATCAAGAAGATGTGGTACATATACACAATGGAATATTATTCAGCAATCAAAAAAGATAAACTCATGCTATTCACAGCAACATGGATGGAGCTAGAAGGGATCATGCTCAGCAAAATAAGTCAGAAGGAAAAAGAAAAATAGCGAATGGTTCACTTATAGGAGGAATATATGAGAACCAAACAAGAAATCTGGAGGAGAAAATAACAAAAAAAAATAAAACAAAACAAAAACTAGCAGGCAACCAGAAATGAGTGACATTCAGCGAGGGAGGGGGAGGATAAGGGTTCAAAACGGGGGAGAAAAGAGCACAAGGAACAATGGTGAGAGTTCACGGGGTGAATTGGTGGTGGGTAACCCACAGGGAATACACAATAATGTAAAAGATATAAATTATATATATATGTAAATATATATATATATAATATATGTAAAAGATAAAAATTATATATATAATGTTGAAACTATTTGTTGGAATGCTGATTTTCATTATTCTTACCTATTATGAGATGTCTCAAAATTTCCATAGTGGGTCTGGCTATTTCTTCAGCTCAAACCATGAAAGTGAATGAGGTTTTATGGAGCTTTAGTGATCTTACATCTCTATTCACCCTCTTGGATAAATATTCTTCAATATGGTGTTTCCATGTCTTTTAAAACCCAGGATATTTGCACAGAGATACCTCTAATGAGGGTGACACTGACTTTTGTTTTCTTACCAAAGAATCAGAGCAGAGCTAATTCGTAGAAGTCAGGTATTGCGATGATATACGCTGGTTTCTAAAAAATTCTATTCAGGATGTGTAACACTGGTGTATATTTTATAATGCTGAGAAGTATAAAAGGGTATTTTTGTTAGCTGAGGGAACAAAGTGACACAATGTGACAACAGGGAGAAACCACAAAAATATAAAATATCTTATTTATTAAATGTATAACCCTAGACATGGATTCAATACACTTGTCCTGGTTAGTAACTGATCACAATGAGCTACCATCACCAGAGACAGAGTGACTCTGATTTAGAATGACTAAATCAAACAAAAATACTGACAATACCAACTATTGGTGGAGATAAGGAAAAAAATGGAGCTGTCAACTAAATGGGTTATCAAGAGGGTAGTCACTTTGGCAAACAGTTGACATCTTTTTATCAAGTTAAACATACAATCAACATACAAACCAACTATTTTGCTAGTACTACCAAGTGTTTGCCCAAGAGGAAAAAAACAACATATGTTCTCATAAAAATCTACATACACATATTATGGCAAGTTTTTCAATCATCTCAAACTATAAACAGTCCCATAGTCTTTCAATAGATAAATGAGTGTGTGTATCCATAAATGGAATACTACTTAGTTAAAAATCAAAAATAGGGCCTCCCTGGTGGCACAACAGGTTAAGTCACAGCACTATGAAGCTATTCAGAGCCACTGCAGCTTGAGTTCGATCCCCGGCCAGGGAGCTTCCCACGTGGCACAGCAGACCTCTCCTCTCTTGCCCACTGTTCCCCTTCATGGTGTATTTCAGTATATCTGCCTGTTCTGTGCCCCATTCTGTCTCTGGTGAAACCCCTCACACCTCTGGCCTACACCCCAGCTTGTATGCATAAATAAGTAAATCTTTTTAAAAAAACACCCCCCAAAATAAACCACCGATGTGCCGCCCTGGTGGCGCAGTGGCTAAGCACTGTGCTGTGGAGCTGCTGGCAGCGACGGCATGAGTGTGATGCCTGGCCAGGGAGATTCCCATATGGCGCAGCAGACCTCTCCTGCCTCGCCGGCTGCTCCCCTCAGCAGTGTATTTCCACTTATCTGCCTGTTCTGCTCCCCGCTCTGTCTCTGGTGAACCCTCTCGCCACCCCACGCCTCTGGCCTGTACCCCAGCTTGTATGCATAAATAAATGAATCTTAAAAAAAAAAATAAAAATAGGACCTCCCTAGTGGCGCAGCGGTTAAGCGCTGCGCTGTGGAGCTGTCGGCAGCAGTGATGCGAGTTTGACGCCCAGCCGGGGAGAGTCCCACATGGTGTGGCAGACCTCTCCTGCCTTGCCCGCTGCTCCCCTCAACAGTGTACTTCTGATCTGCCTGTTCTGCTCCCTACTCTGTCTCTGGTGAACCCTCTCGCCGCCCCACACCTCTGGCCTGTACTCCAGCTTGTATGTATAAATAAATAAATCTTTAAAAAATAAAAATAAAAATAAACCACTGATATATACATATATATATATACATGTATATATATATACATATATATATACATATATATACATATATATATACATATATATACATATATATATATATATATAACATTGATGGATATCAAATATATTGTGTTAAGCAAAAGGTGTCAGACACAAAAGACTACATATTATATGATATTTATATGATATTTTGGAATGGGAAAAAAATACAGACGCAGAAAACTGAGCACTTATTACTAGAAGAGAGAGAGAGGCAATGACTACAAAGAGCCATGAGTGGGCCTTCCTGGTGGTGCAGCGGTTAAGTGCTGCACTGTGGGGCTGTCAGCAGCTGTGACATGAGTTCGACACCAGGCCAAGGAGATTCCCACATGGCACAGCAGACCTCTCCTGTCTCACCTGCTGCTCCCCTCAGCAGTGTGTTTCTGTCGATCTGCCTATTCTGCTCCCCGCTCTGGTGAACCCTCTTGCCACCCCACGTCTCTGGTCTGTACCCCAGTTGTATGCATAAATAAATCAATCTTTAAAAACAAACAAACAAACAAACAAACAAACAAACAAAGCAAAGAGCCATGAGAGAACTCCATAGATGTGATGAAATTGTTTTATGTCGTGGTAGAGGTAGTGGTTGCTTGACCTCCACTCTATGTTTGTCAATATTCAGAATGAGGGTGGATTTTGTGTAACTTGTATTCAATAAACATGATTAAAATGAAATACAGAAAAACTCAGA
Source organism: Scalopus aquaticus (assembly GCA_004024925.1). Classification (NCBI taxonomy): domain Eukaryota; kingdom Metazoa; phylum Chordata; class Mammalia; order Eulipotyphla; family Talpidae; genus Scalopus; species Scalopus aquaticus. The sequence continues at coordinate 154,442 of PVIJ01000338.1, forward strand.
ATTCTTCCCCAATTTCCTGCATCAGATTCTCATCTCATTTATTTGCTTATTCGTGAAAGAGCTTAAAGACTATACAATATTCTATCATTTGAATGAACTACAACTGGGATGACAAATCTATTTGAGCATTTAAGCTGTCATTTCCCTTTTCACTATTATAAATAAAAGCTGAATATAAAAATAAATGATCAACATATTATTTCCTCCACAGATGTGTTAACATGGCCAGGAGTATTTTGACAGTCCGGTGTAATTGATATTCCTACTTTGCTTATCAAATAGAATTTGTAGATTTTGCAGGAACAAGGAAAATATGCTCCAATTTTGCTAATTTTCAGAAATTTTGTAAATAACTTCTGATGACCAACACTCTTGGAATAAGTCATATTGAATGGAAACAGTGGTGGGGGGCGGTTGGGGGACTGGTGGAGGTGGTATAATATGTACAGATAAAGAAAATAAAACCTTAATTCAGAAAACCTGACTACATATATTAGGGTTGACATATCTGAGTAGTAGAATAAATATTTCATTGGGTTTCCTTTCCTGATTGGAAATATTAGTTCTCATATTTCAGAGTGCCAGTGGCTTATTTATTTGCATTGTGGCCAAATACTATTTTTATGGATAAGTGGGGGCTCTGAACATAACTTTAGGATCTATAATCAATGGCTTTATGCAAGAGACACATCACATAGGGTTCAAGGTGCAGGTGTTCTCTTTTTTATTTATTTATTTATTTATTTATTTTTTTTATTTATACATACAAGCTAGGGTACAGGCCAGAGGTGTGGGGCGGCGAGAGGGTTCACCAGAGACAGAGCGGGTAGCAGAACAGGTAGATCAGAAATACACTGCTGAGGGGAGCAGCGGGTGAGGCAGGAGAGGTCTGCCGCACCATGTGGGATTCTCCCTGGCCGGGCGTCGAACTCGCGTTGCCGCTGCCAACAGCTCCACAGCGCAGCGCTTAACCACTGCGCCACCGGGGAGGCCCCAAGGTGCAGGTGTTCTCACTGGTAGTTTTAAATTCTACCACTGACTCTGGACTTGTGGCTATGTTCTGAATCACTATAAATTTACAACAATAGCCTTGCTACCATCTGAGTATCTGTAAAGTTCTTTAATTAAAAATTAAATTAATTTAATTAGAAATCCCAAATAGCAACAGTATTATTGTTTGACTTCATTAAGAACAACTATGTCTTTTGCAAAGCTATTTTAGTGTACAATATGCAGGGATACAAAATCTCTGGATGAAGATGGACAGATAGCTACAGCGATGGATTTAGCAATGGAAAATATATAAAAATTAAAGTTAAGTCATACCATGGCTCATTTCAAGTTGCTTGTTTCCAAATTTGCTTTATGCAGCTTCAACCTATTAACTTTTTTTGAATCTGGCTTTGCTATGGACCCATACAACTCACAAGAACATTTCTCATTAAGACTCTCTGTGTGTCTAAGCATTTTTAATGACCCCCATTGCCATGGTACCATCTGGACACCTGACATTTTAAAAACAAACATTTCAGCATAATTGATGAATCCTACCTTAGATAGCTATTATGCAAGTCTGACTGTGAAACATAGAGGCAGCCCTCATTCCTCCAAATTAAACCATGCTAAGCAGAAATATTACAGAGTGTATTAGCAAGGGTATTTTGTAAAGAAAGTTTAATCTGAAGAAACCCTCATAACATTAAGAGTGATGACCTTAAAACACCAAACCATGAGAAAAGCCTGGTGAGCTTTGGCCAGAAGTATGCCCAATGGAGAAGGCCCAGAAGACGCCAGTATTGTAGGTACATCCTAATTAGCTTTACAAACAACCCTAGCAAAGAATACTAAGTTATCCTGCCTTCTTGTACTTTGCTAAAACTCCTTAAATGGCCATAGGTTGTGGCGAATGGTGGGGGAATTAACACTAAAGGACTTCTGTTATTTATGAAGCACTTTTGACTCATGAATCTATCATGCCAACATAAGCAACAGAACTATACTACATAGACTTTTGTGCAAAGTATGATTCTAGGCCCTACAATTGTAGTAATAAGCAAGATAGACAATATCCCTACACCTTTGAAACTTAAGTTCTCGCCAAGCCTAAGGGAGGAGGAGGAAGGGGGTCGGATCCTATAGACTCACTGAATCGATCGATTAGACATTATTTTCCCTTTTATACAATGCAGGAAACTGATACTGAGAAACACTGCACAACTTGTGCAAGAACAAGTTGGTTTTAGAAATGGTGTTAGGTTCTGGGATTCCAACATAATATTTATGTTGTACCATTAGGAAGTTTGCTTCGGACAAGGACCTTTGGCCCTATTTACTGCAGGGATCTTAGGACAGATAAGAAGGTGTCAAACATTAGAGACTTAAGAGAAGTTTGGGAGCACCCAGGGCTCAGTTTCCATCAGTTAAAGCTCCCAGCTATTGAAGGAATTTTTTTTTTGCCTCCCTTAGGTTTGGCAAGAACTTAAGTTTCAAAGGTGTAGGGAAATTGTCTATCTTGCTTATTACTACAATTGTAGGGCCTAGAATCATACTTTGCACAAAAGTCTATGTAGTATAGTTCTGTTGCTTATGTTGGCATGATAGATTCATGAGTCAAAAGTTCTTCAAGAGATATTGTACTCCACTGCTGCTGTGGGGGGGGGGGGAAAGACATTCACAGTTTTAAGTGAATGATTCACAAAATGAGTTTTGGATACTCTCATTCTACTACCTCTGATTTCTAACTCTGTTATTTCTAAAATCCACTTTTCCATGCTAGTTTCCAGCTGACATCATCCTAAGTAAAAAAAAAAAAAAAAAAAAAAGGAATTGGAACATTTTCCTTCTATTTTTCTTATTCCTTTCTGAATTGTTCTCCTCTATTGAATATAAGTCTAGTTTCTGCCTACTTGACTTCTAGCATGCAATGATTTATTTCTATAACCATTACACCTATCGGTATGAGTATGTGTGTGTGTTAATTCAACTCTCTTTATCACATTACTCTGGAACCCTAATCAAATCATTCTAATTATCATAACTGTAATTTCCCATGCTTTGTAAAGATTATTCACAAAGTATAATGCATAAAATTTCACACTATATATTATATAGAAGATTGCATATTTATCTTCTCCAAATGAATCAGGAAATGATAAGGGAAAGGGAGAAAAAATGTTAAATATAAAGAAGTATTCATCATAAGATTTTTTCAGAAAATTAATATTCGTGGATTTTTATATTAAGGAGGCAATAAAGTATATTAAAAATGCAGTGTACAAATTAATTTACTGAAGTAATTAAATGAAAGCCAAATAATGATGAAGTCATTAATTAGTCAGCTCTTGCTAAAGACCGATATGCAGAAAGAAAATTCAAATGGCAGCTACATCAATAACAATGAAAAGTAAAATTAATTATTCCATTATAGAAATGATTTTTGCCATCTTTGGAAGTTATGACTGGTCCTTTTATAATTAATTATCTGCCTATAGAAGTGGAGAATTTATATAGAGGAATACTTTTATTAATAGAATTTTCCACATCAACAAGACCCTTTATGATGTCTAATTTGTATTGTTTCATATTTTATCTTTAAGAAGACTTTTTTTTTTTTTTTTTGCCTATCTCAACAATTTACCTTAATCTCGCTACTGGGCTTCTGTCTACTTTTCTGTGTACAAACCCATGTTTTTGTAATCTGCTTAATATCCCACTCTCTCTATGACCGTTCTTGCTTGGCACACTCCAAGAGATTGGAGTCAACAGCTGCACCTATCATAGAAGAGTCACCAAAATGTACTATGTGCCAATAAGGCTTCCTGTGCTCTGTCTCCTTAGATTTCCAGTGTTACTTTCAGTGGTGTGGTGGACCCAACTCTTACTGGCTCACAAAAAACTATTGTTATATATTCTAGAATTTTGTATATGGCACCACAACTGGAAATGTCATGATAAAATTTTTAAATCAAAGAAATCATCAATTGCTTTTTATTCCTGGAGAGGTGGTTTATCAAATTACCAAAGGATCACTGTGCTTTTCAGAATTATTAAATAAATGTGTTTGAACCTCCTGAATATTGACTCATTTTTTATATCATATTCTACAGATCTTGTTCTAGGTCTTGGATTTGGCAGTAGCTTAGCATGATTACCTATCCCCAGTTAAGTCAGTGTGGTTATGGATTCTAGTTCCACCGGTTTCCCTGTATTCTATGAGCAACTGAGACATGAGCAGGTGAATCTGAAACTGGGATCCTCAGAGCTTGCTGTGCAGTCTGCCTCTTGCATCTTGGTCTGTCCTCCTATACTCCAAAGTTGCCTCCGGCTGACTTAACTATCAAAATACACCTATTTGTATTTTAACCACTAAAATTACAAGATGTGTTTAAAAACAGAAAACTCAATGTCCTTTATTGCAAATATATTTTGAGTAGGGTTTTTGGACATGTTTTTCAAGGGAGGTTGGCTAAGTCATAATTGGTCTATAAAGGCTACTGTCAATGGGATCAAAGTGTTCATTTTGGATGCTTGTTTAATGCTAACTAAATTGTCACCTACTCAACTCTACTATGGAAATATATTTTTTAAGATTTTATTTATTTATGTATACAAGCTGGGGTACAGACCAGAGGTGTGGGGCAGTGAGAGGGTTCACCAGAGACAGAGTGGGGAGCAGCACACGCAGATCGAAGGAAATACACTGCTGAGGGGAGCAGCAGGAGAGGCAGGAGAGGTCTGCCGCACCATGTGGGTATCTCCCTGGCCGGGCGTCGAACCTGCGTCGCCGCTGCCGACAGCTCCACAGCGCAGTGCTTAGCCGCTGCGCCACCAGGGAGGCCCTACTATGGAAATATTTTTAGTGATGGTTAGTAAAATGTGGATGACAGGCTGAGCTGGGCTTTATAGCATCATAAGCAAAAAGTTGGTAGACTACTTGCTCCTTTAAACTGAGTATCTGTAACTAGATCTCCTTAACTAACACGTAGTTTTGAATTAAGCTATGATAGCTCATTAAAGGCTCTTCTTCTCTTAACATGATTTTTAATGATTTATATTTTTAAATAAAATATTTAAAGTCACAATCTCTGAATCATCAAATTAATAGATGTAGAGACAGGACAATTGCATCCATAAAAATGTTCACGTGCTTTTGTTACTTTTCTAAAAAGCCATTGATGTCATATTCCTAGGGCCATTGCACTCCTATATAAACCCACCCCCAGGATGGGACTATCATGCCACATACTGTATTGTAAAGACCAATATTGAGCATATGCATACTTTATATTTCTTCGTCAGAGAAATATTGTTTTGTTTGTAAATGAATTTAAGGTAAGCTGCTATTGTCAAATGAAACTCCAACTTACTATATTTTTGACATTCAAAATTATTCTTTGTAATCAATAATATAAGAAGTATTCACATTCTCAATTCAATTTAAAGTTGAAGAATACGCTACAAAAATATTTTAAAATAACTAGAACGATACACTAAATATTTAAAATAAATTATAAAAAATCAAAACCTCATAGCCTTATCCTCTTCCTACATTGCAAACATCTCAACATGAGTCTTGTGAGCTATATAAGCAAGGCAATTTTAAATCACCTATCTGCACTAAACACTCAAAATTTTGGCACATAACTCTCTGTGGCTGTTCTTTCTTGGCTCTTGTTTAATAAGATGATCAAGATCCAGAATGACTACATTCCATATAATTCTTCCCAAATGTTTCCTTTCCTGACATTCTTCAGCCATATGGATAATTCCCATTTTTAAAAAGGTGAAAAGGTGCCAGGGAGAAAAGACAGTTATGTTTGGATAATGTAGCCACACTGCAAATGAAGGGACAGAAGACAAAAGTGCCCATGAACAAGAGGTAATGTTGAAAATTAGACCTGTCCTGGAACTCATAAAACTCATCTTTTGGAGGAGCAAGAAGAGAAGAGCAAGTTAATGAAATTACTCTTTCTGAATAAGTATAGTGAATTGAGTCACAGTTAAGATTCAAAACATGTGTGTGTATGTGTATGTACGTATGTGTGCGTATATATACAAATGTGTGTGTGGATATATATGTATATATACAAATTGAACTTATTTCCAACGTATGTTTTGTTCAATTGAATAGAGCATAAGGAAGTAAAATATGAGCTAATTTTCAGAGCTATTTGCATTACCTGCCAGGTGTTAAACTCATTACAGACCACGATATCATTTACTTTAATCATCCACTCTTTTATTAGCAATACTTTTTGCCCTCAAGTGCATATATTTTGAGTGGACTTTTAGGAGAATAGATGCAGGAACTTTTGTTATGGCTACAGTCTGTTTCCATTGATTGAAACAGAAGCAAGTTCAAGTAAGTAGGGGACCTTGCATAAGCAAACAATACATAATGACTGTTTATTAATCAACTTAGTTCATTACTACATATTTTAAATGACACAGAAAAATAAATGAAAAACTTGGTGTGAATCCCTATTTCCTACTTTCTGAATTGGGGATTGGCAAATAGTTTGTTTAGCTGTTGAGAGAATAAGAGACAGAATGTATATAGAAAGTAGCATGGTAAATGGCACGTAGTAGGTGTTTAACATATGAAAGAGAAAGATAATGTCTGAAACAATTGGGCAAAACAAGGAGGTTTGAAATTAATCTGTGTACTTGTAGGCCACCCAACATTCAGATCGTCATCTCCTAAAAAATTAACTGCAATCCCCCAATTCATTTGGTAAAAAGGCATTACATAAAAATTAGTAAAACAAGGTCTAGTAGACGACCTCTGCTGCTCTTGGCTGTAGAGGAAGATGGGATGGCTCCCTAGTGTACCTTTCAATAAAGTTCACTTTATTATTCTCGAATATATTTTAGCATGCTTCACTAGCTATAACTAAGACTTTATAAAATGAGAGACACCTTTTCTTCTCAGAGGAACAAATCAAAATTTCTTGTCAGAATTGTGTATGTCTGGAAGATTAATCTATACCTCTTATTCTTTAGTGGTTGGATCTCTATTTTAGACCAGGTAATTAGCTTCACAAAGTTACAGTCCTTGCTGTAGAAAAATAAAGCTGCACACTCAATAGTTTTCTGGGAAATATAGACTCTAGAATTCCCTTTACCACACAACTTCTGTTGCTTTTGTCTGAATAACCTGGACTGTTTTTCCACTGTGTACATTGAATAACTTACAATCTCCACTGAGCGAAATGCATCATTGAACCATAAGATGGCTGCTATCTGCTTTAGCATGAAGCACAGTGCACTGTTTCAACAAAGACTTCTGACACTTTCATGTTGGAAGCACATGAACTTAACTGTCAAAAGAAAGATAGGTGTATCCAACTGACATTGTAATATGATTTTCAACATTAAAGTCTAAATCTATCATTCTAGGTCCTCCTGCAAATAGAAAGTTCATAAGAACAAATATAATGAAGCATAATTTACACATTTGGGTTTTCCTTCTACCCTCATCTTGTCATCAAAAATAAAAACAAAACATATGATTTACAAAGGAAATCACTCTAGGTTGTTGAGGAATGGAAAAAGCAGAGTCATCCATTCCTTTGGTATTTATGAATTCAATTTTAAAGGCTAACATTATTCTAAAGAGTCACTGATCCCCAGAGTCTATGTCTGTTAAGTGGCTTCTTCTTTTGAAAATGGAGATTGAGCTCTAAATTTGCAATTCCCATTTAGCTTGAATTACCACATTTATTCACAAAAAATACCTAATACTTTTACCCTGAAATTGGGAAAAAATATTATACAAGCATCTGCCGGCTGGTCTAATCATTAAATTTAGGGAGCAATATTGATATTTTTAAATTTGTTTATCCATTATTTAAAGAAAACTATTTTTTCACACTTTAGCACAATAAGGAATTGATAATAGTACAATTAACAGCAGTTTAAATGAACTTATAGGCTTCATGTACACACATATGTCTTTATTTTTTTATAGTGTGGAAAGGAAACATTTAATGAGTCAGTATTTATAAGGAAAAAGGAAAGAGATTAGTGAGGTAAACCTGGACAAGTAAATACATTAGCTTTCTCTTCCTTTATCTCAGCAGATAGCAAGCTGAGTTAGAGGAAGCTGGCGGACTACTTGTAACACTTAATGATGTGCCTGTTCATTGCAAGAAAAAAGTATGTCCAACTGTGTTAACCTCTTTTGACTTCTTGGTTGTTTTAAACCAGAAAGTTCAGAGAAAGCATGCTTCCATTCACTCATGTTAAGGAAAGATAAATAGAAAGAAAAATTAATTTTCATTTCAAACTATGGGTGAGGTTGTGTGAATAGAGGTGTATAGAGAAATATATGGTAATTTGTCTTAGGGAAATATAAACATTTAATTCCAATAGACCTTTTCAGTTCTACCCTTCCACCCTCAACCATTTGATTTTGTTTTCCATGCAAAATTACTTCGTATTAACTGGCAGGTCAAGGTAACAGAGTTATGGAAAGCATGTAACCTCCATGATCCCCTAAAGCCCCAGCAAATAATGAATTCTAAGGGCAAATAATGTGCGTGTGTGTGTGTATATATAACAAAAATATAAATTTCTTCCATATCAGTGACTATTTGTTCAACCTTAACTTCTGAATGTGTTCAACCTTACTTTTGCTAAAATGTTTCAATAGACCTAACAGCCCATTAATATTTCCTTCTCAATGCTCAGAAGTAGCTGCAAACTTTCTCTTTTCAGAGACCTATTCTCTTTTCAAAGATTTTCATGGCTTTTTCTTTCTACTCTAGTCTGGACCTTGTGCTTCAGATTTCATTAGATTTTCTTCAGACTTCCCTTAATATCTTCCCTGTGTTTGATTTCTTGTTTCTTGGATCTTTGCTTTGTTTCATGTGTATCCTTCAGTTGTTTCTTTGTATGGATAAATGGGTAATGATTGAATCACAAAGTATTTAGAATGTCAGAAATTGCCTTTTATTCACCTTTATACATTAATAATAGTTTTCAAGGGTACAGAATTTTAAGTTGGAAATTCTTTTCCTCTTAAGAATTTGAAGAGTACCTGTCTTTTAGCATTCACATATTTCATATTGCCTTGAGATCAACAGTACCATTTTTGTTCTTTGGGATCAGAATCTTTAACCTGGTCATCCTTTAATTTCTCTATGATGTGTTTCATAATAGGTCTTTTAAAATAATCCATAGGTTGAGCATCCACTGGATTTTTTTCAATCTGGAGAATCATATCCTTCAGTTCTAAAGGGCTGTTTTTTTTTTTTTGTTTTTTTTTTTTTTGTAATACCTTCGCTATTTTCATTCTTTAGATTTTCTATGATTATCCTTTCCGGAAGTCATTTTAGTCAGATGTTAGAAATCTTGAGTTAATTCTCTCTCTCTCTCTCTCTTTTTTAATTGGCCATAGCTTTTTCTTTATGGCTACTTTTTCTAGAAGATTTTCTTAACATTATCTTTCATATTTTCTTTTGGATTACTATATATCTATTACAAGAACTTACACATCTAGGAACCTTTATCTTTTCTGTTTTTTTTTTTTATGATTGCTTATTGTATTTATATTGAAATTTCATCATATAGCTGGCCATTCCTGACCATCAGAATAATGCAAGAAGAATTTTCTGTCTGAGTGTGTCATCTCAGGTTTTAGGATAGGATTATGATTAGGAGAAATAATCCCTTTGGGATAGCGATTGCTAAAAACCATTACATATGGGCATTTTTTCAAATACCATTATGTTTTATTTGTAAGAATACTTCAGTTTCACTCCTTGCCCAGATATCTTGAGGGTAGAGTGTTGTTGTCTAGGGCAGTTATCTGAGTTTCTTTGTTCATGACTAATTACCGTTGTCTCACACCCTACCTTCTTTGCTTTCATATTCTTGATTTTGATTTTTAGTTCAATTTCTCTATACTCTGGTCATCTATGGGAAAGGGGGACAGGTGGTTCCCTAGCTATACCTGACTATGGGAAGGGATTTTGTGATCTAAATAGATCCTTGATACTTACAAAAAATCCTCTTATTTTCAATGCCGAGACTTTTTAGAAATAAAAAAAAATCTGAATTATACGTTGGATTAGTGTTAATACAATTTATGTAGTAGATGTCATTGGGCTAGTGATACAACTGGATAATTTCATTTTGTAATATATGTGTAATTTTGAAATAGTCTATGTCAAATTTATGCATAAAGATATTTTTAAAAATTTTATCATAAATTTAGATATGAAGCTTCTCCTCCCCCTTATAAAAATACAAAAGAAAATTCTAAAAAATAATATATATATATTTGTTTTTAGATTAAAAAGTTATAGTTTATAGTAACCTTCAGAGATTCTCTCCAGATTTTGACTAGCCTGTTTTCATGGAGTTATGAAAATTTTATGTTGTTTGGGGTCAGTATGGAAGGAAGGGTCTTTTTTTTTTTTTTTTTCCTTATATTCCTTGGGCCTTTCTCTAAAGAGAATTTGGAGTTATAGAAATTTCCTAAAGTTGGCCTGCCTGTATGAAGTTGGAAATTGTTAGGAATTGCCTTGGGGCAAACTGCAGTTATGAATGGTTAGAAGAACATTCAAGATTTAAACAATTTCTCCAAGAAACCCTATGATTTCTGAAAAGAGGTCAGGATATGAATAAATGAAATATATGATTGATGTAGTTCCTAAGGCAATATTAGAAAGTAACTGTTTCAATATATCTTTGACCAATATTCCCCAGATATATAAGGAAGAAACTGACAGAAATCTGACCACGAACAAAAGCTAGAATTTTAATAAAGATAGGAGATTACCCACAACTATCTTTGAGTTACTGATGCACTTTGACACACTGCAGGATAATCCCCTTTTCTTCTTGCTGACCATTCTTTACCCTTTTCTCCCTTGCTTTGTTGCTCATGAGCTCAAACTCTATGGTTTGTACCAACTATACTCTCTTGTTTTGTAGCTTCTTATTGGTTCAGGCAATGAATAGCACCAACAGAATATTAGAAGGTAAAAGAAATGAGGAGTTACAGTATTTATTCCCCTGTTTCCTACTAGGAGACTTGCAATCCTATGTTACTTTTCTTTACTTAAGGCCAGGTTCTTTTGGGGGGCCTTTCTTAATAGAATACCTCTTTCTAAATCCTGATAACTATATACTTCATCAGGTTTAAGTGTGGAAGTATTCTCCAGCTGTAGTTTTATCACCCTTTAACCCTATCTAGTCCTCTGTAAATAATGACTTTATCATAGACTGCTAACCCCCTTTAAGTGTGCTATCAGTTGTCTGACTCATACACAAGTATTGGATTGTCGCAGGGTCATTGTTACCTGTGAGAACTGTTAGTGGTGGGCTAAATTTTTATGTATTAACTACAAAACAGACAAAGGGTGTCCTCAGGGCTTAATATGGATGAACACAATTATTTTTTAAAGTCCAGTGATTATTTTGATATGGAAAAGCATCTTCTTTGCATTAAGCTTCATATGCATTAAGCTCATTATTTATATTAACCTCAGTTATAAATTAATAAATTATAAATCATATATATAATATACTATAATTTATAAATTGCTATAGCGTGTATAGCTTGGTTACCTTAGAGATTGCTTCACTTAAGTAGAGAACAGCAATTATGGTCTGCAGGAGTACTTAGAAATACTATCTATTTGTGAACTCCAGGGAGATACGAAAATGGGGAATTTTTCATGGATCACTAAACGTGGCTGCTTCAATATTACATGGTCCCACATGTCCCAGTACACTGTTCCTTGGGAAAATAACTTATAATTCATCTATTATTCTCACATTCTGGAAGATTAGTACGTCTGGAGTTTTTAATCTAAATATTCTAGAATTAAGTGCTTATGTAAGAAAACAGACGTATGGATAAATAGATGGTAAGATGTATATCAACAACAGCATATAATTATATAGTGTATAATCACCTCTGCGGCTGTTATAGACCAAATAATAGTAGACAAATGAGGTGTTATTCATAGTCTTGAAACTTAGAATGCACTCAGCTAAGGAAGAGGTTCACATGCTATTCATTGTCAGAGTAGCTAAAAATACATTGCCACTATTACCTGAAGATTCAACCTCTTACAATGGAAATGTGTGGATCTGGTGCTTTTGTAAATCTAACGTAATGGCAATTCTATACCCTTTGGCTATTTTAATAGCTACTTTACCTTTCCTTTTGTAAGAACAAATACTTTTCTACAATGTGACTTTAAATTCTGGTTCAAAGTTGGGATTATAGTACTGTCCCTGATGCTGTGTGGCAGACGTTGAAGTGGTCCTATGGTAACTTGCTCCCCATGTGGACAGGACCAATGACAGACTTCTAATGACAAAATTTAGCTAAAGTGATGGGATTTCAGTCCTCTGACTATGACATATTTGAGAAGACTCCATATTGCTACCAGACTCAGGCCAGTGGTACTCCTCCCTTGCTGGCCATTTTGGAAAGGTTTAGGGAGAGGGCCCTGATTCAATGAGCTTCAGCAAATCCCTAGGAGTTGAGAAAGCCCTCTAGTCAACAGGCAACAAGAACTGGGCCCTTAGCTTTTATATCACAAAGAAATGAATTCTGCCAACAATCTGAGTAAAATTAGAAGAGGATTTATCACCATTCAAGCCTCCAGATGAGAAGAAAGCCCTCGCTGACATACTGACTGCAGCCTTCCAGAGAAACTAAGGCATGTCTCAGAGAAACTGAGAAATAATAAATGTTTTATTTGAAGTCACTGAGTATGTGGTGATTTGCTACACAGTATAGAAAACTGATACATTTTCCCAATACTTGCTTGTTTAATAAGCATTATTCACAATATTTTAAAAGATTACAAAAGAGCTAAATTGACACAGTCAAGGAGTTTATGGTAGATGATTTCTAACATATTTAGCTAAAAAAATCAATTGTTAAGACACAGATACTGTGAAACTGTAATGTCATGTGACTTCTACTTTAAGTCAATATTAGAACAAAGCAGATTCATGTGACAGTATGGACATTTTTATCAAGATCCAGCAATTAAAGTGTAATGCCTTATGTATGCATTTTTGCTATTCTGCTATCCAAGAAAAGAACCACCACTATCTGCCAGGTGAGGGTATATAGCCCTGCCATTATATTTTGTAATATCAGGTAGAAGAGTAAAATTCCACAAATTAAAAAAAATATCAGCGGGCCTCCCTGGTGGCGCAGCGGTTGAGCGCTGTGCTGTGGAGGTGTCGGCAGTGCGCGATGTGAGTTCGACGCCCAGCCGGGGAGAATCCCACATGGCGTGGCAGACCTCTCCTGCCTCGCCCACTGCTCCCCTCAGCAGTGTATTTCTGATCTGCCTGTTCTGCTCCCCACTCTGTCTCTGGTGAACCTTCTCACTGCCCCACGCCTCTGGCCTGTACCCCAGCTTGTATGCAAAAATAAATAAATCTTTTAAAAAAATTAAAAAAAAAAATACCAGCAATGCTACAAGAAAATCTGTGACTTTCTATTGTTCAGGACCCATGTTAACCTTTTCTTTATGGCCCTAGTTTTACTATATGTGCTGCAGAAGGGAACGCTGTGACTTGCCTTTGCATTTACTGTCTGCTACGCCACCAGAAAATTGTATAAAGTCTGTATCAGATAGCTGTTCACTGTCTTAGATGAAGTTTTCAGAAAAGTGTTTTATGTATCTGAATTTTGGAATGAGACAGATAAACAAGACGAATCACACTGACAGGAACAGAAAGATGTTAAAGAGAGGGATGTAGATAGTATGTGTTTGCTTTTTTCTTTTCAATTTCACAGAATTTTTTTCTTTCAAATTCACAGCAAAATAACAAGAGTCTTAAACTCTGACATAGTATAAAAAGTGTCAGCAGCAATAATTAATATATGGGGCCACTGACATGTGAATAAATCTTAGAAACCACTCTCAAGGTGATGGGGAAAATAAATGTGTCGGGGGAGTGCACCCGTGCCGCAACGTCATTGCTCTGCTCTGTCATTGATAACAGATGAGGGTGAAGAAATGACCACTCACAGACACAACAAATGCTCGTCCTCAAATATGGAAGGACCTTACTTCTATGTTTGGTAATAGTCTGTGTTTAATGAAGAAAGGGATCTTTCCTCCACCCAAATATTCAAGATACAGCCCTCCTTCTCTCCCTCTCCTTGCTGCCTTGTTGGAATCATTACAGGCCAGTCTATTTACTATCCTAAAATTACCCCTTCAGATACTGACTTTATTTTTCCAGGGACAAATACGTGACTCAAAGAGATTCTGAAAAATCCAAGTATTAGTACTATTGCTTTATTACAGATATATGAGCCTGTCAGACCAGATCAACTCTGCCCTGGACCAGGAACCCAATGGTGTAATTGGCAGGGAGGTGTCCACTGTAGGTTTTCAGAAGATAGGTGAAGCAGTGGATGGGTGAAGTTTGCAGAGGATGGGTGAAGGTGCCATCATCAGCATAACTTCTATTACAGGGGTATTACTAATTAAGTCCTTCCATCAGTTGACAAAAGGATACTCCAGTGGTCTGAAAATGACAATACAGAAGCCAGAGTTCCTAGGTTAAATGAATCCTTGTTAGCTGCATCTTGTGGTATTCACCAGCCTCAGTATGAGACAGTATTCTGAAAGCTCCCTTATGCTTGAACTCTCCCTGACTGATGTGTTTTTTGCCTTCTAGCCACCTTCTGATCCTCATAATCATAAGACTCATAGAGGGACAATAACTCTCTTTGGAAATAAAGAGAAACCCATGCAAAATAAACAAGTATTTGGTTCATTGCCATTACATCATTACTTTGTGGAAGCATTTATTTGAGTTTCATGAGCAAAGCTGATAGTGTAAATAATACCCCCTGCTCCGCTCCCAAGGTAATATCTAGTTCTCACCATCTAGAAGAAAATGTGCCTATGTTGTATAATATATTTAATACATTCCTCTAATGACCTCAAATGTTTTCCAATAATAACAGCCCAATGTCTAATGGTGTCCTGAAATACACTCTCTAAGCACACCCTTTTGTTCTCAATTTTTCTAGGCATTGAATCAAGTTTTATAACAGTAACAAGGATACATATGTGATTACCTAAAATGAATAAGATCATAATCAAACAGAAAGAAAGCATTATACTCATTCAGAAGTTCCTTACCAGGACTAATCCAAAAAGGAAATAAGTGTGTTTATCTATGGTAATAACAATTTAGCTGCCTAGCAATCAAGTTAACTTTACTGTCATTTTTCTCAAGCAGCATGTTTACACTGGAGACAATCTGAGGAAGGAGAAATCTGCACTGTGATATCAGTGAAATTAAGGCATATTTCTAAACAAAGTCAGTCTCTCCTTTATGAACAAGATGATGACTACTTAAAATACAGTGTTTAGATAGACGTAGATTACTTAATGTTTAGCAAAGTCATAACACATTTAAAGCTCAGTCATTTCAGATGTTATCCAAATATCTTGCTCTAGAGTACTTATTCTAAAAGAGATATAATATAGAATAAGTCATCAAAAGGAGGAAAAGTTCTTGTTATATTCTGTGGGTACACATATGCAAGTAAGTATATATGTCTGTTTGGGTGCGTGTGTGTTTGTATCTAAGTAA
Organism: Scalopus aquaticus; assembly: GCA_004024925.1. Lineage (NCBI taxonomy): Eukaryota > Metazoa > Chordata > Mammalia > Eulipotyphla > Talpidae > Scalopus > Scalopus aquaticus. Next base: position 170,042 of record PVIJ01000338.1, read on the forward strand.
ATGAGCAAAAAGCAAATTATTTGTTGAGTTTGTTTAACAATCTAATAACCATTGAGGATAATTTATCTAAAATGAATAAAACAGGTTTATCTCAATGAACTTAATTATAAGCAATTATTGTTTAAATCATACAGTTGCCAAATCATGCAAGGCTCATTTTACCCCCAAGATTATTTTTTCTTAACATTCAAAACTCTGTTATCTCAAGAGAGTATAAATGTGGATTATAACCACATTTGGATATAATAATCATCCTCTTCCCTTACTGCAGCAAGTATACTTAGGCATACTCAGATGAGTCACAGATTCCATACCATCAGCAGTAAGGTAGGGACATCCAGAAAAGAGGATCTTGGGGATTTTGTTAAGGAGGAGAGGAATGCCAGCTTAATGCCTCCTTCTCAATAAGTAGAGAGAAATACAGGGACTGGGATTTTTCTGGTAAACTCACATAGGGATGCAGATGATTTGGACCTTAAAAGGACGTATAGGAGATCTAGTCTCAAATGGCTAAGTAGGAGAGAATTATAGGATTAAAAAAAAAATGCTTATTAATGTCTTCCCACTGAGCATGTCTTAGGCACAGGCTGATTTAGTGAGATAATTTCACTGCTTGCCCTTTGAACAATCCTCACCCTCCTTGAGAACTTGCACTCACTTTTGCTTTGCCTCCTCTTTTTCATTAAACATTTCTCTAGACCAATGTGGCTAAAATAACTGCTGATATTTCCAAATATATTTGAATTGGAAAAAAAAAAAAAAACTATTCCACTAAGTAAGATAGCAGGCTGTTTTTCAGTATACATGAGCAGTGGAAAGTGTTCTGAGTGCTAATTCCAGCCCCTTCCTTTTTCTAACATTGTAATCTCAGTTATGTTACTCAGCTCAACTACAAGTGAGATCAACATGACTGTAACTTTTCTTTTGCATTCAAATGGCAATTACAGGATAACTACAAGGTAATGCCAGGATTTTGTGCCCCTGATGAAGGAGTAATTTGAAATGTTCTGACTGCAAATTTGAATTGTTTAACATATGCTTTCTGTAGATTAGAAATACATTTTAATGACATATTTCACTTTTCTAAATGTTTGATTTTCCCTTTTTTAGAAGTAAAGCGATTTTAAGAGTACAGCAAGTTTAGAACACATTAAAAAAACTCAAAACAAATGAAGAGACATTTCTTCATTTAAACGGGCTTAAACTGAGCATAAAGGGAGATTCTCAGAAACATCAAATATTGAACAATGACAGAGTTTTTTTTAATGAAATAGATAAAAACAGGAAGTGCTTCTATTTTTAAAACCATTCAAGTTCTCATTTCAAATAATTAAATTGCTAAACAAGCTAAGTAGCAAAAATTGTAAATAGAATATTCTCCCTCTTGTTATTACTTACTCACTTCTATTTATCTCTCAAGCGCAAAATATTACATATTATGTCTCTTCCCCTCTTTAGTTTCTAATATCTACTCTTCAGTCTTAATTTGTACTACCCCTATTGTCAACATTCCAAATGTTGACTATAAAGCACAGGTAAGCTATTTAGCTCTCCATTTATATGGAGATCTGCTTTCTCTTTTCTTGTTTTTAATTCTCCCCTTTCTCATTTACTTTACTTTTGACCATTATTCCACCTGTTATCATTCTTATTCTATTAACTGAAGACTCTCCCTTCTTCACCCATAGTCTCTCATTTCAATGTTGGCGGTAGATTTCACAATGTCCAGGTTTTCCTGCTACTAAGTCTCCACTTATAGGAGGTGAGTTTGGGGAATCAAATCAACCATTTACTGACAACTCTGCTGATAGGCAAGAAATCAGAATAATACAACAACTCTAGTAATGTGTAATTTATAAAATTATCTTGTAAAAATTCACTGTACAGATTCATGTTCACTCAACCATAAAACATGTCCATTACTTTGGGTTTTGAAATTTCATTCCCTCTGTAATGTCTTTTTGTCAGCCCACCATATGTAAACCAGTATGTAGGTATTTTTAAGTCACTGAAATAATCTGAAAGTACTGAAATTTCGCTTTTATTCCTCCTACTCTATAATAAAATTGCTAATAATTTCTATGAAGCGATAACCAGTAGTAGGAAAGAAATACTAATAAATAATAAAGAAAAGCAACTTTGAAAATCAGACAAAAAAAAAAAAAAAGGCCTCCAAAAACCCAGCATGCTTTAAATCTTACTTGTTCTTTAGATCCCACGGGTGTTCACCAGACGTCTCCCTAACAAAGGAGAAATGTGACAACAATTAAAATGTTGTGAAAATGATGCTTTTAAAATACTGCTCATTTAGGTGATTCATGTTTATATTATGTAGCTAGTAGAAAATGTCAAATTCCAAAAGGAAGTGAAATTAGTTGTATTTTGGCATTTCCCTTCATACTCATTGTTATAAAAGCAAATTAAAGCATTCCCTTTAAAGAAACAAGAAGCACAATATGCTTTGGTTATTCTGGAAAGAGGAATGATAGTTTTATGATCTTTTTAAAATATGTTTCATAATTAAAGTTGTGTAGAATATTATTGAATAAAAAAACTATTTCTTTCAGAAAAGTCTGACAAAAATTCTTACAAAATGTACTATTCCTTGTGCTGTAAGGAATTCCTTGCATTGCTTGCATTGTTAAGATTCAGTTCTTTGGTAAACACACGTATTTATTGCCTTAACTAATACTACTGGATCTCTACAAAGGATCTCCCAAACCATAACAAAAATATTTAAAAAAGACAATCAGATCTATTATTTTAAATTGAGCTGAGAAAAAGGTTTATAAAAAATTTAATGAAAATATAAAAGCTTATTAATATAATTTTCATTAGGTTGAAAAGATACATGTACATGGAAGTGTTGCAGCATCAGAAGACAATCTGAAAACTGGATGACCATGCTGGCATTTTCCCCATGATTTTCATTAAACTTTCTCACCCAGATTTCTTTCTTTTTGTAAGATTGAAACTGGAGAAATCAATGTGGACTATGTGAATAGTTTAGGCAAGTAAAGGTATTAATCCATTTCTGCAAATTTCTAGAAAATGCCAACTGATCTTGAGTGACATAAAGCAGATCAGTGCTTATCTGCAGACATGGGTAGAGGAGAAAGAGGATGGAGATATTAAAAGGATTGTAAATAAGCATTTGAAGTTTATGGCTATGTTTTGATTTTGATTGTAAGGACTTCACAGTTACATGCATATTGAAACATATCAAACAGTAGCTTTAACATATACAGTATAGGGCCTCCCTGGTGGCGCAACAGGTTAAGTGCAGCGCTATGGAGCTGTCAGCAGCTGCCATGCCAGTTCGATGTCCGGCAGGGGAGATTCCCACATGGTGCAGCAGACCTCTCCAGTCTCGCCCACTGCTCCCCTCAGCAGTGTGTTTCCATCAATGTGCCTGTTCTGCTCCCTACTCTATCTCTGGTGATCCCACCACCCCCACATCTCTGGCCTGTACCCCAGCTTGTATGCAAAAATAAATCTTAAAAATATATACAGTATTTGTCAACTATACCTTAATAGGCTCTAAAAAAGTAGATTATGCCATCTATTAGTGCAGGGCATGAAATGCATGTTTAAATGTCGGAAAAATTAATGAAGATTGTTATTACTGCAATTTTTATTTTAGGGGCTGTGTGATGACCAGGTTAGGGGAGAGGTGGTTGGGAATGGAGATGAAACTCTGAAAGGAGATTGTGTTACAATATTGGTAGTGGATGTAAAAGGGTATTTGATGGATTTATAGTAGTAAGAGAAAAGTCCTACTGAATGTGAAAGCCGGCTTTCTGAGTTGGCCACCCAGTGTATGGTGCTGCAATTTTCTGAGATCATGAGATTGGTAATATATTAAAATTTGAGGGGAATACAAGAGCCTCATTTTGGACATCTGACCTGTGAAATGCCTATAAGACAATCAATTGGAAATGGTAAACTGAAATGATGCTAGATCTAAGTTTGATCAACACAACTGAGAATCACCAGCATACACAGGACAGAGGGTGCTTGCCATAGGATGAGGCAAATGTTATTAAATGGAAGAAGATAAAAGATCCCAGAGTCAGGATGCTCGGGGGCTTATCTACTTGGATGTTTCTGTCTCTCCCCCTTTACCCAAATAAGCAGAACAAGGGTAAAGAGTAATTCTAAGAACCAGAAGCTAATTTTAGTGAATTTTTATGCCCCTTAGAGTCTATTTTTACATTTAAAAGTCCATAAAAGTCCAACACAGATAGGATAAAATTATGTATATATTGTTTTAGCATATTAACCAAATCTACTAGCAATTTATCCTTAAAATTATTATCAAAGGATTTTGGATTTCTAATTATTAACATATAGATATTTTACAATCACTTCACCTAGAGTATATTTCTTGTTACAGATATACTTTCTAGATTAAATGGGAAGTAAAGAATAGAGCTTTGCTAAAATTCCCGAAGATAAGTCAAAATAATATACAGAATTTTTATGTTCATTCTTTGCAATATGGAATATGGAAAAAAAATTGCAATGATTTTCTGAGGATAGCTGGACATCCTGTACAGTGATGCTTTACAATCATCAGCTCTTACTCATGGAGATCAATTGCAGATTGAAATCAAACAATTTTGGAATTATGGAATATTTTTACAGAAGGAAAATAAAACAGGAATTGCATGACTGGCATGAATGGTGTTTTTCAAAGTACTGCTCAGTTTGAGAATGGTCTATAGTACACATGGTTTACATGGTTTTGTTATTTTTTATTTGCTTTGAATATTGCTGGGATGTTAGGGAGTCATCTAACCTTGCTTGCATAGTGTAAAGTAATATAAACTGCAGAAAGAACACAACTAGACCAATAAGAGGAATCATAGTTAATGGTTGTACTAGATATTACTCAAAGTAAATATTCAATACATTTAGTTTGAGTAATTCATTCAATTTTATTAGTAATTCTCAAGTCATTAATAAAGCTCAGAAAGAAATCATATCAAATCTTTAGATAACTGACATAAGGAAATAAGTGAAAGACCCATGCTTTAAATAAACTTTGTATTTTTACTGATTGTGAATTATTGGTATATACAATAAAAAAGAAAGGTGTATTACCTGGTATATTTCTTGTACTGAAACATCATACTGAAATATAGTTCTTCCTTTTCTTTCTCCCATTTCTCTATATTGTGTTACTTTTCTAAGTTTCCTTCATACTTTTCCCCCTTCTTTTCTCTGACCCCCACGTTAGTGCTCAATTTTTCTCATTATTTCACATTTGATCAAGATTAAGTAATCATACAGTTATAACTGGTTAGTTTTTAATCTTTCTTTTTATAAAATACTTTTCTTTTTTATGAAAATAATTCAATATGCACTGTTGAAAATTTATAAAATATGTTGAAGAATAAAAAGAAAACAAAAGTCATTCATAATTCTTCCACCAAATGATACCTGTTATTCACTTTTTGGTATGGCCACAGAGGCCTAGATGAATGAATTTAAGTAAGTTCTGTTTCATGCTTCATTTTTTTTATTTCCTCATTTTCAACAAATCTGAATCAATGTTGTTTTTAGTTTATTGCAGTTCAATTCCTCCCTTGCAAACATTTTTGAAACATTTACCTCAATGTATTTTTATTTGCTATTACAGCAGTTACATTTGCTTAGCCTCCCCTTGAAACTGTGTGACTAGATCTTTCTCTTATTATTTCAGATACATAAACTGGAACTGACATGACTAAATTTTTCTTGACATTCCCTTAAGAGAGAGGATTTTTGCTGTAGGTAAGGTCAAGGCAAGAGTCAAATTGCAGCTCCATATTTGTGTGAGGGTTTCCTGTATCCAGACAGGGCATTAATGCTCAGTCCTGCTACTGACATCATCCTATAAAACATGACTTCTCTGAATTTAGTAACTAATCACAAATGTAATCTCAAGGAAATTCATGTGTAGATGTGTAGACATCTGTATGCTTCTCTAGACTCTGACTTAGGTACCCTTATTTCCAGATTAAAACTACAAACTTAGGAATTCATATTGCTACAAAGATTGCAAACCTGCTGATGTTCAATGGTGGTTAGCAAATAAGTGTGTCATACCAATAAGGAGAACTGGTATAAAATATATTACTGTACTGTAGTGGGTTATAACATGTTCATGTGATGCTCATGATAATTTGTGGGTAGAGATGATAGTGGGATAAATGAATTCATCGACATTTACTTGTCACGGGATCTTGAGTAAGTCAACTAATTCTCAAAAAAGTCAGTTTCCTTTCCAATAAAAAGGTATAAAAAAAGAAAATGATACTGATGTTATAGAGCTGGTGTGTATTAAGGGGAAAAAATATAGTTTTACATTTAGTACTCATTCATTCATTTATCCCATGCTTATTTTTGATAGTCTACCATAGGTTCTTTTCTGGATATTATAATTACAGTTTGAAAGAAAATAGTCAAGTTTCCTGCTCTGATAGCGATCACATGCTAATAGGTAACAGTATAATAGGCGACACAGCAGTTGTGATAAACAACGAAGGTAAATAGACAATTGGATGGATAATTTCTTAGAGAGCTAAATGTTACAAAGGGAATAAAACAAAATAGTGTGGTACTGTATGGACAGTGTTTGGTAACGCTGAATAGAATAGTCAGGAAAATTTTGTTGGATGGTAATAATTTGATCTGAGACCCGAATAACAGGAAGAATAGCAATGACAAGAGAAAGGCCACACAAATTCAGAGGTTAGGACATAGAAACAAAGGAGACAAATGTACCCATCTGGCTGGAACTTAGCTAGCAGGAAAGACCTGGCTTGAGAGGGCTGAGAGAGGAGTTGAAGGCCAGATCACAGGTTACATAAGGCTTTGTGTAGTGGTAAAGAGCTGCCATGATTAGGTAACAGGGAGGTTTCATGATGATGAAATGGACACAGATCAAACTGATTTCCAAGTCAACCACTTAGGAAACTGTTTTATTTATTTATTTTTGCTGCAGTGTTATACAGCAAGCTAGTCATTGAGCTTGGTTTCCTGTTCAGCCTCTGTTTAGTTTTATTTTGTCTGTTTTGTTGCTGCCTACAGTGATGATGATTTTTCACCTCTTTTTTTTTTTTTTTTAAAGATTTTATTTTATTTTTTTTTTTTTTTTAATTTATACATACAAGCTGGGGTACAGGCCAGAGGCGTGGGGCGGCGAGAGGGCCCACCAGAGACGGAGCGGGGAGCAGAACAGGCAGATCAGAAATACACTGCTGAGGGGAGCAGCGGGCAAGGCAGGAGAGGTCTGCCGCGCCATGTGGGATTCTCCCCGGCCGGGCGTCGAACTCGCGTCGCCGCTGCCGACAGCTCCACAGCGCAGCGCTTAACCGCTGCGCCACCGGGGAGGCCCGATTTTTCACCTCTTAAGCCCAATGTTGATAGCTGCTCTTGATATATTTTCATTTTAATTTCCTTTATGAAGGCATTTGCTGGTTTTCTACATTGATTTTGGTGCTAAAGAAGCACTTAAAATAATCAACAGATTTATTTAGGAATTACATTTCTGAAATTCAAACTGCCTTATTTTACTAAGGATATAATTAACAGACATTACAGATTTCTCATTCTTTAGCCACTCTGTGCCTAACCCTCTTTTTTTAATGCTGGGTTCTTTCACTCCTCTATTTTAGCCCTACCAGGCAATCAAACAAACAGACAAAAAATCATGCTAGGAAATGCAAACCAAAGCAAAATCAATGCGATGAGATATCACTCCTGTAAGAATGACTATTATTAAAAGGACAAGAAATGACAATGTTAGTAAGGCTATGGAGAAAAGAAAACCTCTGTGCACTGTTGGTGATAATGTAAACCGGTGTAATCATTATTGAAAACGGTAGTGAATAGATATGCTAGAGAATCCAGCTCTCCCACTACTGAATATTTTCCCAAAGACTAGGGAAACACTATTTCTAAAACATATATCCACCCCTATGTTTACTGCAGCATTGTTTTCAATGGCCAAGATTTGGAAGCAACCTAAGTACCCACCGACAGATGAGTGGATAAAGAAGATATGGTACAGGGACACAATGAAATAATATTTAAATTTTGCAGCTTGCAACATGGATGGATCTAGGGGGTATAATGCCAGGTGATATTGTATGATTTCACTAGTGTGGAAGCTAAAGAAAACAAAACAAGCAAACCTCTTAGATTATGAGGACAAAAGGGTGGTTACTGGGGGCAAAGGGAGATGGGGATGGATAAGTTGGGCAAAGGGGGTTGATTGTATCATGGAGAATGAAATTTAGAACTTGGGTAGTGATCATAATGAAATATATACAGATCAAAATATACGTATGCTGAAACACAATCCTGTACATCTGAAACTTATTACTCAATGTTATGTCAACAATTTTTCAAAAAAATTAATGGTTAAGGCACCTTCTGGTTCAGAATTCTAAGAACAGCAAAGGTTGATTGTACTAAGTGTCACCCTCATGCATACCACAGTGGTTAATCATTTGTATTAGTTTCTGAACATAGCAAACGTGTACTAGTGTTTATTATTTCCTTCTGATCCCTGCTATGTTTGGTGTTCTTCCCATCATTATTTCAGGCTGCATCCCAGATATCCTGCACAGCCTTTGGCCTACATCATGCATCTTGTCCAATCCATTTATTATCCACACCCTCCATTTTTCCACCTGGATTCACCAAATATAACTGTTAACTGGGTAAGAATTTGCTTTCCTCCATAGCACTGTTTACCTGTATTTAAATTTATAATAACCTTAATTACAAGAATGTGTGTGTGTGTGTGTGTGTGTGTGTGTGTACACATATATATACATACACAATTAATATATTTGCAAGCTAGGCTTTATTTGCAAGCTAAGCTTTATCCATTTGATAATAACTATTACACGGAAAGCAAATCTTTACAAATGCAAGTGCACATTATACAAATACTCTAATTTGTTTGCAGTGTCTTAGGACTTTAAAATTTTTGATTGAATTTTAGAAGCAATATTTTCTAAATTACTCTTGCAAATATTATAAGTTTTGGACTTTAACTGCAATATTATTAGCATGGACAATTTTCCCAATGCCAGTAATGGACCATACATTTATATCTGAAAACTTCAAGCATCAAAAGCCCTCCAAAAAATCAGATTGCATAGAAAAAGTCCTATCACATATTGCAGTGGTGATATGGGTTATACTAGGAATGAATAGACCTGAAAGGAAAATAGGTATTTATTGATCTTGGAGTTTGAGTGTCACTCAATATAGGCTTCACAATGTTATGTATGATCTGCTTTGTCAAACTTACCATAGATTTTTTATAATATGTTAATGAGTCATGCCCTTTAAACTAAACACCACTTGGCCAACTGACAGTTTCTATCTTATATAAAATGATAATAACATAAACACATCTGCACAGACACAAGAAATATCAGTCATATTCAGCTTCTTTACCATTTACACCAGGACTCCATTACTTTAGTCAGTAATTCTTCATATGAAATCTCATCAAGAGTTCCCTGTGCAAGGGCCTCCCCGGTGATGCAGCAGTTAGGCGCTCCGCTGTGGAGCTGTAGGCAGCCATAACAAGAGTTAGACACCCAGCTGGGGAGATTCCCACAAGGCGCGGCAGACCTCTCCTGCCTTGCCCGCTACTCCCCTCAGCAGTGTATTTCTGTTGATCTGCCTGTTCTGCTCCCCACTCTGACTCTGGTGAACCCTCTCGCTGCCCCACGCCCCTGGTCTGTACCCCAAATTGTATGCATAAATAAATAAATATTAAAAAAAAGACTTCCCTGTGCATGTAAACATAAACTTAGCATTACATATACCATTTTATGATGAAGCATTTGCCACAGACTTTAAATATATCCATTAAGTAATAGATAAAACCTCCCAATCACAAACTGATGTGAGAGATCCCTAATCAAATCACTTTTTCCAACACATTTTTATTAAAACTTATAAATTCATTTCCAAGAATTTCTCCTTGCTGATAAGAAACATTTGTCCATATTTGTTGACACTCACTAAATTATATCTTCCATAAAACTACTATGCTCAGTAATTTTCAGATATCAATATCCTTATCACTTCATATATAAATAAGTCATAGAGCTAAAATTATGCTAGGTTCACTCAACTTCCCATATGTGTTGTCCTTCTATTTCTGATATTTCACTTATCCTTGTAAAATGAGCATAATGTTACATTTAGGAAAATAAGTCTTTGTTAGCATTATAAGCTTAACCTATAAAGTTAGACTTATAATGAAATTAGTGATAGTATACTATGGTTTTGCAGCCAATTGGTAAATAATAAATGACTTTAGATTAATAGTCTATTTATATAGTTGTGTTATAGTAATTTCATAATTTATCAAAGATATTTACTGTGTTCTTTATGAAAGATGTTCTGCAAAGTAATATGTAAGACAGAGAGAAGTAGCAGCCTTCAAGATACTGACATCTAGCCAGACTACAATCTCATGCCTTCATTACAAAAGGTAGCACACAGGACCTGCCAGCTGAGTGGTATAGATATACATAGGAGATGGGCTCAAACTTGTGCTGGTTAGGGAAAGCTTCTAGGAAAATTAGAACTTATGCTACGAGGGCCTTAAGACATCATCAGGATCTAATTTTGTTGAAAGAAGGATATAATAACAGTAAGAGCATGAACAAAGTAGTTAAGTATGAGGCAAAAAGTGTACTGTAGAACTGCATTGTCTAATATGGTAACCACAGTTGGCCTTTTCTCATTTAAAGTGTGTCTAATTCCAATTGAGGTGTGAAAAAGTGCAATAGCTCAATATTAATTATTGATCTGCTAATATCTGGAACATATTGGGCTAAACATCACACTATTATTAAAACTATTTTCAACTGTTTCTTTTTATATTTTGTAATGTGGCTACTAGAAAATATAAATTACATACATATCTCACATTTGTGATTTGCATTATATTTCTATTGGACAGCATCAAGTTATTGAGTAATTATAAGGAGACTAGACTTATTAAATATATATTTTTAGGGAAACTAATCAAGCTTAAAAGTGCTGAGTGGTAAGGAGAGGCTAGAGAGAAGAGATATGGAGAGCGATAACCTAGTCAAGGCCCCACAAGTGAGGTAACAAGGGCTGTATGAGGCAGGTTGCAATAGAGGAGATATAACATGGCCATGCTTTTTGAAATATCCGAATACTTTTGTTTAGCAAAATAATTTTCAGGTTGCTCCTAGTTTCAGAGACATTATGAAAGAAGATTTTCAGAATAATCTTCTCCAATGACTATATGCAGAGATAGAAAGAGGGAGGAATCAAATATGCCAAGTGGGAGACAGTGAGGATGATGACGCTATTAGTAAGAAGTGAGGAATTTGACAGGCGGACCTGTTTTGTGAGGGGAGGTTTTTAAGCCTCGGAATGTATTACAGTGGTGGTGTCCTGATGATGATTAATCTCTCGATGGAATGAAGATGGCTACATCTGATACATGGATGTACATCAATGAGTACATATTCTGAAGACTGGTAAAATGAAAGTGGAATTCAAGGAGGAAATAGTGAACTTGACAACCACCTTTGTAGAATTGCATGTTGAATTTAAGGGTGACAATATGATTTCAGGTGGTGATTTTTTTTTTTGAGAGTTCAAACACAGAGCCACAAACTGAACCATGGGGAATACTAACATTTGGAAGTTGAAAGAGGATATTCTACAAAGAAAAAAAACATGGGCTTATGGAAGTGGGAAGAGAACAAAGGCAGTGTGGGATCATGGAGTCTAAGAATTAAAAAAATATCAGGGAGAGAGAAGAAGTCAACAAGAAAAAATGTTTTAAGAGATATAGAAAAGAATGTAGATGACATTTTAGTATTTAGTATCAAAATATTACCTGGCAGGAATACAATTCTCAATCATGAAATCTGAGAAAGACCAGATGTTCCATGGTCTGCCGTTCTGCCATTAGATACCATGACCCATGCGTGGGCTTTTTCTCCAGATGTGTTTGCCCTTTCTCATTCTTTGGTAGCTCATAAAGTTTCTCCTGAAGAGTGTCAGATTTATTGTTTCCTATAGCATTTAATATCTTCACCTTCAATCAGCTCTTATCACAGACAGTCTAATATTATCTTTTTATATAAATTATCTCTCCTGACTCCAATCCTGTTTTTGTATTCCACATAGCTATCTCCCTAGGTTTGCCCTTAATGTTTAAAATCTTCCATGCATGGAGGAAAAAGAGCTGATAAGGAAAGAGTCAGGGCTAAGGCTAGCAGGAAGTGTTCAGTCATAGTGCTTCAAGGACCACAGGTGATCATAGATTTTCATTTCTCTTCCACTTTCATTTCAGAACTCTGCTATTCTGTAAAAAGTAGAACTCCCATGCATTTATTCATTTATTCACTCATTCATCAAGATACTGAAATATGGGCCTCCCCGGTGGCGCAGCGGTTGAGCGCTGTGCTGTGGAGCTGTCGGCAGCGGCGACGCAAGTTCGACACCCGGCCAGGGAGAATCCCGCATGGTGCGGCAGACCTCTCCTGCCTCGCCCGCTGCTCCCCTCAGCAGTGTATTTCTGATCTGCCTGTTCTGCTCCCTGCTCTGTCTCTGGTGAACCCTCTCGCCGCCCCACGCCTCTGGCCTGTACCCCAGCTTGTATGTATAAATAAATAAATCTTTAAAAAAAAAAAAAGATACTGAAATATTTAGAAAGTTATAAAAATTATTAAATATGAATCTTGCATCTCTGTATATACATGTTTGCACGTATTTCTCCCATACTTACATGTGTGAACCTTGACGAAAGAAACTGATTGTTATCCACCTTGTCAATATTTGTGTTCTCAGTGGCTAGATGGCTCTTGATACACAAAAGACTGTCAACTCAGACTTGTTTGATAAACATATAAGTCAATGAAAGTGTGAATGCCTTCCTGAAAGAGATTACAGACTAAGAGGACAAACTATGCACACAGTAATCAGAAGGAAAGGGAAGTTTGATGAAAAAAATACATTGATAAAAATATAGGAATAAAATGAAAGGGGAAAAAAAGTCTCACAGAGGGATGAGAGAAGGCTTCCTGGAGAATCTATCATTTAAAGAAGGCCAGAAGCAGAGTAGAATTGGAAGGGTAAAAACTGGGCATTTACTGAAGGAATTGGAGCCTGTTGGACCTATCTAAAGTATTTCTCCATATTTGTTACAATAAACAATTTCCATGTGTGGTTAGTGTACTTGATCCTGTGTGATCATTTTCCATTACAAATTTTTTTTTTCAAAATTTTTCATATAATATCTTACTGCATAGCCAAGTTTTATTTTAAGGACAATGGCATTTTTACATCCTGTGTTGTGTGAGGGTCTGTGGGTTGTGGGATTTGAGAAAGGAGTTCCCAGCTGCCACAGCCCAACAAAACCCCCGAAAATGATGACTGCATCCATTTCCACCCAATGCCACATTCTGAAAGTGATCTTTTTGAAAGGCGGATTGCAAATAGCTGCTGCTTCTCAAAACTGCAATTGCTTTTCATGATGCGGCCGTTGCTGTCTCTGTGCTGACGCAGCGCCCAGCATTGGTATCAGCCTGCCTTCGAACTGTTAAAGATATTTCATTCCCAGTGATAAAAAGAGTCTTCTACAAAAACAGAGAGGCCTGATTTTTAATAAGCTGAAATGTACAAAATGGGAATTCATGAAGTAAAAATGATTACAAGGGAGAGAAATGGAGATGGAGTGAAAGACCCTCCCTCCTGTCCCCCAGGACTAGGCAATATTCTCTATGTCTGGGTGATGCTCTGATAAGATATGCATAAATAGAGGAGGGAAATGCACACTAGTAAAATGTAGATATGCTCTAAAGGATGTGGCATTTTCTGGATAGTCAGTGTGCTATGTTGGGAAGAGTTTGGGTGCTAAGCAGGCTTTGGGTCCCAGGTCTATCCTTTATCAGGCTTACTTAAAAAAAAAAAAAAAAACACAACCAAAAAAACTTGCTAAGTTGCTTAATCTTTCCAAGTTCAGGTTCCTGTGAATGGAGCTTATAGTAACCATTTCTCAATGTGTTGAGGATATTGAGATAAAATCTGTAGAATTAGTTGGTTCATAATAATGTCTACATGTTCTCTTGATGCCTACCTTCTTTCCCCTTCTGCATCCAGCACACTAGGGAAACCTCGCTGGAAGGGACTTCTTAGACCATTATTAGAATGTGGGCTGCATTATCTTTCACTGTGAAGGTGGTGCTAATCACCCACCATCTGTAGTATTTGCGCATGCACTTACTCTTGCCTAATGGAGATACATTTGCATGCTAGGATAGGCAGCTGTCCTCTTTCCCTCTGTTCTCACTTGATCTTTATTTCTCATTTGGCTCATTGGGTAGAGTCCATAGATATGGAACACAATTTGGCAGTCATCAAGCCAAGTTTTCAGACTAAGGCGCTCCTTTTATGAGGATGTGACTGGGTAAGAAACACCAAAGGACTTGGCAAACATCCAGTCAAACTCCTCATACATTAGAAGAAACTGGGGTCTAAGAACTAGCTAGCTTGCCCAAGACATAAAGAAAGTAATAGCTGCTTTCAGATTAGAACCCAGATTTCTACTATTCATCTCAGTGAGCTTTCCAAGCACCCCACACCTCTAGAGTAAGGTATCATTCCAGCTTTTTCAGAAGAACATAAAACCACAGTAAATCCAAATGTGACATTCAAGGTCAGTCTCATGAGCATCTATTAAGGATGGTTCTGATTGTGACTATCTTTAGGAAAACAATAGAGATGAGCATTTGGAAGATTGTTTCCCTCTTTGATTGGCAACAATTTGGAATGCATCCTGTTTAAACACGCATAGATGTGTACATGAGCTTATGTGTGAGTGTGCGAGTGTGCGCATACACACACACACAGGTGTCCTGTTCTCTCTTGAGATTAGTTATCAGGTGGTCTCATTTAATGACTGCACTCTCTCTTCCATGAAGCACCATGACTCTTTGCTGTTGGGACTGCAGTATGCAAATTGACTAGAGTCAATTGTACCTGATTTTCTAAATTGCCTCTGCTCTGACAATTCTCCCACCCGGTAATAAGCCATTGAAATCAAACAATGGGATTGATTACACATTCCTCACTCTGGGGAAACTCCATTAGTTTTACCTGAATAAAAATTGCAGCATGGGGCCCAATTTGGGGTAAGTAGTACACAAAATCCTCCAGGAAGCACAGTAAAAATAAGTTTGAAAAAGCTTAAACATTCCTCTTAGCCACAGGGAATAACAAGCAAACAGAATTTTATTTACAAGTCACATAAAGGCATGCTTTAATGGGTACTGCTTGGTGCAGTTCAGAACTGACAGAGCTCATACTTATTCTAGCTCAGCTCTTGGGATCGATAGTAGGCTTCAGGTGAATCCGGGAACCTTTATAGCACTGTTAAAAATCTATATAGAGAGTATGTTTCCAACGTGAGATTTTCCAATTTCATGCTTTACCTAACTATTAGCTGAGTGATCTGAAGAGGAGCCTCAGCTCTTCCTCACTAGCTGTTTGATGCTGTACAAGTTACTTAACCTTTCTGAATTTTAAGTTTCTAGTAGCTAACTTGAATTTTAGACATTTCCTTACCCATTTCCCAAGTTTGTTGTGAGGATCAAATGAAACTATGCACAAAAAGTGACTTGAAAACTTGAGGTGCATTGCACATGAGGGGGTTACTCTTATTCTTAGCAGTCTTTTGTTGCCGAGCTTGGGCATACCTTTATGGGATCACAAACTCCTGGGAGTAGATTTATTTGTATCTCAGCACTATTAATCCTAGTGCCTAGCATAGAGTCTGGCACATGACCAGTTGCTTAACAAACACTTTTGCATAAGGAGAAAATAAATCGTTGGCTTGCGTAAGGACAAACACAAATGACAAATAAGTTTAATTCCTCTAGTTGAAGATAAAGGTAATTTTCCCTTTCCTCCTATTTTTTTAATTGTAATATTGGTTCATAAAATATATTTATGGTGCACAACATTGAAATTTGATATATCTATATACTACAATGTGATCACCACAAAAACCTATTCATCACCATGTAATCGCATTATACCTTATAACCCTCCTTCCCCTCCCTTTTGTTAGAATATTTACTTGCACAAATCTATAAATGTTAAATATTTTTTCTTATTTGGTATTTTAAGATACATTTCAGAGACATAGACAAAGTAAACATTAAACTGAAAAATTGTTTCCTTTCATAAAGAGGTTTTTTTGTTTTGTTTTTTTTATAAAGATTTATTTTTTATTTATACATACAAGCTGGGGTACAGGCCAGAGGTGTGGGGCGGCGAGAGGGTTCACCAGAGACAGAGTGGGGAGCAGAACAGGCAGATCAGAAATACACTGCTGAGGGGAGCAGTGGGCGAGGCAGGAGAGGTCTGCCGCATCATGTGGGATTCTCCCCGGCCGGGCGTCGAACTCGCGTCGCCGCCGGCAGCTCCACAGCGCAGCGCTTAACCGCTGCGCCACCAGGGAGGCCCAAGAGTTTTTGTTTTTTCCCTCCACCCATTTTGGGTAAACTCAAACTAACATGCATGCTCAGCCAAAATGACTAGGTAATGTTTCACTGAAGTGTGACCAGTGATACTATCAAGTCCTCTTACTTGAAATGCAGTCATTGCTTATTCTGAAACATACATGCAACGGGATGTATCTGTTTGGCTGTATCAATGAGTGAGATTATTTTCTGTCTCTGTAATCTCAGTGGCTTGGCTGTATGAATATCATATTCTGGCTTAATGTTTATTCAGTAATAATGGTGTTTCTCTATTACCTTTGTGAAGATGATTTCTGAGTTGGGAGAATAATTTTTTGGTTTTTAATTATCTTTCCCTAACATGCGCTAAGCAGCCTATCTTGTTTGCCAGTCTAAAAGGCATCTGATGCCTGTGGAGATAAAGGATGGCCTGCAGGAATTCACATCAACCTCACCGTGTTATGCTCCATATTAGACAATAATCTGCATCTGTCTAGGATATTTCATTCAGAAGCTGCCAGAGCTTTTATTATTGAATTGAGAATAGAGAGTACTGGAGTTCCTGGTCCTTATATCCGAACTAGATGCAAGCCCAATTTTGTACCTAGTTTAATAAATTCCTTGAACAGATTGAATGGGAAGCACTGAGAAAGTGTGAATCATCCTTACTCTTCTGAGGGAGGTGAGATTTTTTGAAGACTAATGATGACAGCTTAAATGCTAATGTTCTTAACTATTTCTTTGTGTATCTATAAACATTCAACAAATATGCCTACCTCATGTGAATCTTAACTAGGAGATTCTTCAACTAGGTAATATTTAAGAGTTTCAACTGACTGACTCACTAATAAAGATTATTCCCCTCTGCCATCCAAAGAAAATCCTCATTTACTAATCATAAATTATCATTGGCCTCTGGCTAGAGTTGTTCTCATTATTTGAAAGATTTCTAGAAATTAATAAATGCTTGGCAGTTGGTATGGAGAATGGGACTACTGAGAAACTTATCTAAACATAAGTAAATCATTAATATTCTCCAAAATAAAGGATTTAAGGTAGCCTATACAAAATAAGTGAAGATATTGAGATAAAAGGAAAATAATTATTAAAAAATAAGCATACAGTAGACACGAAGAAACTAAGATGACATGACTACTAAATGTAAGATGGTATCCTGGATGGGATTCTTGAATCAAGAAAAGAACATTAGGTTAAGAACTATGGACATCTGAATAAAGTATAGATTTTAGTTAATAATGATATATTAGTAGTAATTCATTAATTGTAACATGATTAAATGCTAGATGTCAATAACTGGGGAAACTAAGTATGAGAATTCTGGGAACTCTGTCAGGGAGGAAGAATGGCTTAGACAAAGACTTGAAGAAAATCCTAAAGTATTTTATTTGTCTTTATATCCTTAGGCCTACCACAGAATTAGTGAATTAAAGTTCTATTTAATATTTGCCCTTCCTCATCTCTTATTCCCATTTCATTCTCCTTACTCCCCTACAAATACTCCTCCAACTCCATTGATAAATTCCATCCATGCCTCTTGGAAGAGTCTGTCTAAGTTTTGACAATATTATAAAGCACAGAAGATAGCCTACACCAACAACTTTAGGTATTTTCTCACAGTTCAAAGAACTGGGACGCTTCCAACTGTCTTTAAAAATGAAAGTTAAATTGATTCAAACACAAATGAACTTATGTTCCCACAGTGCAATCTGCAAGACTGTGTACAGGGTTAAAAATAAAATATCATCTACACAATGGTAAGGCCCTTAACAAACCAATTAATACCAGTAAGTAATTCATCCCGTGCCTTGTATCTGACTTGAAATCCAGGCCATGTCCAAACTAGTGAATCTAACAATGTATATCTCAGCATAAAAAAAAAAATCCAGAATGTTAGCATTGGAAAGAATCTTGGAAACTATTTAGCCCAACTCCATTTTATAGATGAGGAAAATGAAGTACATTTGCTATAATGCCCTCAGCTTGTAAATGTGTGTGTGTGTGTGTGTGTGTGTGTGTACTTTCATCCATAATGAGTATGAGGAAGGATAAAAAGGATGAAAAATTGAAAAATGAATATATATATATATATATATATATATATATATATATATATATATATATATATATATAAAGAGAGAGAGAGAGTTGTTTTTTAGTTAACTTGCCTACTTGTCTTAATGATTCAACCCTTAAGATTATTAAGATTAGCTTCCCCTGGGAGGTTTTTTTTCAGAAGCACTAAGCTTGATAAATATCATAGATGGCAGGGATAGTTCATGCGTTCATGTATGATACAACTTCAGAGCTCTGAAGAGGTTTCCCTGCTCTTCCAACTGCCAACTGAACTCTGAGATTTCCTTAGCAGGCACAACAAATTTATTTCATAATTATGAGAATAAAATAAAAATACCCTTAAAATGATTCTGTTTGGCTTTCCCTTCTTTAAAGAGTTATCAGGTCGTAGGGGGAAGCTGAATAGCAAAAATGGTCACCGGGAAATCCAAATATCACTGGAGGATTATCATTTAAGAAACTAAGAAGAGTGGAGCAAGTCTGCTTCCCACTAGGGTCAAATTTTTAAATTTCATTTCAGGACCGCAAGGAGCACAGTGAGAGACAGTATTGATAACTGGCTGACACAACTCAAGGAGGTACTTTGGAAGCAGGTGTGTGTGGTTTTGTATCTGGTTTAAACTGTGTAATTTTGGGGAGATCACTTATCTTTACTGAGTCTTAGTTTCATCATCTATAAAATGTGAATAACTTCACAGAATTGGATAGATGATTCAAATTAATAAAATATGTTAAGTTGGGAAATGATAGCAAATGCCATCCATCCATCCATCCATCCATGCATCCATCCATCCGTCCATCCATCCATCATCTGTATATCTTTTCCCTTTCTTTTTCTTCATTCTTATTCCATGGTCCATTTATAGATAAAAAAAATCCTCTAGGGCACATATTATTTCCAAATAACTACAAGAGATAGGGTGAATAAGAGAACAGAAAAGAATATCAGTGGAAAGATAAACATGAAGTGAAAAGGCTATGTATACATGATCGATACACTGGGGCACAGTGGAGATGACCAGCTGGAGTCTGATCACAAAAGAGCCTGATCCAGGCAGGCTGGTCTATCTCTTTCCCTTACTCCCAGACATATCCATTTTAATTTCTTCAGTAAATTCTCTTCTACTGTACCTTTGAGCACCCCCGAATAAAAATGTTAAATGCTAATACAACTGAACATGTACAAAACAATTACAAGTCTTTAAGTAGGACTAATTGAATGTCTGTTCAATATATATGACAACTATTACTTGTATTTAAAAATTTTCCCTTTCAGAAAGTAAATGTCACATTCTTTTAAGAAGCTTTGCTATATAACCCATATGTAACGCAAAGGTACAAGGAGATGATGGTAAGAAGCTCTTACCCACCTCAAAATAATAAAGGAGAAAATAAGAAACTCATGTAAGATTGCTTTCTGAGCTAAACAAAATAAATGCAAATAATTCAAGCATAACTATGCAAATTCTATACAATGAACTAAATAAGTACAGCGCTATGCAAAGCTCTACCTTAAGGGGGTCAAATAACCCTCAAGCTAAGACCTATCTTAGAACAGATTTGAAGTTATTTACATAGAGGAGAGAATATATCCACCAGAGGGAGTGTTAGTTAGCAAAGCTGTTGAGGATAAATATTATTAGTGAATAAAACCCTACTTCACATAAGGGATGGACTTCATTAGCTCCTGACCCAGGCACCAAGTCTATTCTGCAGTTCTAATCCTGCAGAGTTGGTACAGATATCCTGGAAAGGATTGTCCTGGTAACTCTTCCCTTGTACTCTAGGGGTCCAATCCAGTTTACCAGCCTGTTTGTAAGCAACATTTTTTAGAACTCAGCTATTCATTTACGTGTTGTCAATGGGTGATTTCTCATACAACAACAGAATTGAGTGGTCCCAGTTGTGACTGAAACTTTATGGTCTGTAAAGCCAAAAATATTTAATGAAACTTCATAGAAAATATCTGCTGACTTCTGATAACTTAGCCAACTTGCCTTGATTCCATGCTTACCAAGCAATCTTTGATTTGATGTTGTTTGATTTTCCTTTGCATATTTTGTACTGGGAGAGAAAGAACTTGAATAGTAATACAATCTCTATCCTTTATGTGTTATGGTAGACCTTCTGGGTAGACTGATGTTTACATATCTCAGCTCAAAGCCCTTGGGCTGACTTGTTGCCTTCCTCCAAGGTATTATCACTTTGGTGGTCAGCCCCTCTTCTGTGGATAATTTTGTGAATTTCAGTGCATCTTTTCTTTCTAAGGACAATTTTTCAATTCAAACTTTACAGACGAGGAAGCTAAAAAATCAAAGAAGAAGAAAGAAAACTAACATTTATTGAACATCTACTCTGTGCCAGGCTCACAGGTGTTTCCGATGTAATGCCATTTAATCTTTACAAGCCCACACAAGAAACTCAAGTTTATATTTTCACAGATGTGTAATTGGAGGCTTGGAAAGGATAAGGCCACCTTAATTTGTTAGCAAAGCCAGGATTTGAAACCAGGTGCTCAGACTTGAATGCTTTTACTCCATGGTATTTTCACACGACTTATACTGCCTGGGAGAGTCTTCTGATGCTAGGCTTAAGAAAGCAACACCATATGCCTTGTTCTCTTCCTTCCATCAAGGTGTACTCTTGTTCTTTAATAAACACAGATTAAGTTAGAAAATCCTAGAGATTTTATAGGTATAACATTTTAAAACAAATCCTGAACATTTATACTAGAGCATGGAATCTTATCCAGGTACTTTGCATATTCAGCCATGCTCTTCCATAAGGAAACTGATGCCAGCAAGGCCTGATGTTCATAAGTAACAATTCCTGAAAATTTTTTTTTCAAAACTGGTTTTGTACTTGATTTAAATGTTGTACTTTGAATTCATTGTAGCAAGAACATATTTTAGAATTTCTAAAACTGAACAGAATGGAAGGTTATCTATAACATGAGTATAATCACAGTCATAATATCTGTTGAGAATAAAACACTGAAAAGAATTAAATGTTCCCTTCAAGCCAAACTCAAAGAAATTTCTACATAAAATAGACTGTAAACTTGCCGTTAATGTTGCTTGCTGAGACCCATTCTTTAGGAGTTCAGAATCTCTGAAAAGCTTTTGGTTACTATTTTTTCAGTTCTAAAGGAGAGCAGCCTTTAGGAATAGAGCTGGCCCCAGCTTCTCACACAAAGGCTTGTGCCCTAATTTTGATTTGTAAATGTTCTACCTGAGTGTACTTCAGTGTAATGTATCTATATTGAATACTCTAAGATGCCAAAGGGTATCTCAATGTCATTTAAATTATTGCCATGGAGGCAGTGGGTGTTTCATAAAACTATTCACTGTAGCATCATATTGTTATAAGATAGGATTTTAAATAAAGAGATTATAAATGAAAATATATATGGAAATATTCAAGATGAAAACTTGAAACCATAAAGAATGGCTTTTGCTAGTTTCTCCCTTTATTTTCTTAAATATGGACATAGGACTAAAACTCAAGGAATCGTGAAGCCAAATTAATAAATAGACAGCTAGAATTTCTTTGGAAAATTCTAGTCCCAGAAAGGTAAAACTTGAAGGCACCTGTGAGACCACCTATTCAGTCCTTATAGAAAGGCATTGCATAAACCTTAGAAAGGTTAAATGATGAAATCAAGGCCACAGAACTTATTGTTAGCAGAGGAGGAGCAACCAGCAAGCTCAAATCCAAGTTAATCTCCTGTTGTAAGAGTTAATTTCAAGTGTATTGACATTTTCTAAGAAAATTAAGTTTATATTTCCATTAGAATTATTTCAACAAGAAGTCTCTAAAATGCAAGAAGTTACCTTGGGTCTCCTTAATCTTGGCAAAAAAGTGACACTATTTTTCTTAGAAGGCAGTTGATGTGACAGAAATTCAATTTATCCTGCCTTGAGCATAAAAGGTAGATTTTATTGGTTCAAATAACCAAACGAGGCATGGTGCCGGCAACAGGGAAGTAAACCTGAACATCCAAGCAGCAAAGGGATCTTTCTCCTCACATCACTTATATTTGTTCTCAGTCTGGTTATCTCTGTGAGTCTGGAATCTGAGCTTCATTTAACTCCAGACTCCATCTTACCACCTTATAACTAAAGAGGAAAGAGAACTCCTTTCTATCAATTTTAATAAGGAAAAGACTAGGGGAAAAGGTAGAAGGGTTAGAGTAAGATCAAGTGGTCCATGGATTGACCACTGGTTAAGAGGTGACTCTAATCCTTGGGCTCTTGGGTGACTCTAACTGGAATTATGTAGCAGAGGCAGCAAGTTAGTAAGATTGAGGTTTACCTCAAGCTCATGTTAGGAGAATGGCTGGTGCAAGCCCACAAATGGTAGGATGAGGTGGACAGTCAATTAGTCTGAAGTCACTGAAGGCTCTACCCCTAGAGAATGCACCTGGTATTTAGCCTTTTATAGCCTGCCCAGTATCTGTACCTTCTTTCTTCATTAGGTAATCTAATGTGCCTTAGTAGGAGACATAGGCCGTTTTTTACTACCCACTTGCCAAATGAGTTGGAAATGCTGAACACTTGGTTTACCAGCTTCCTTTGCAACTAAGGCACAGGACATGACCGAGACTCAGCCTGGATTCAACTTTGAGTTAGGAGTTAGTGATTCTAATTTTCAGCTCATAGGCAACAGCAGTAGTATTATCCAGTCCAGGGTGGCAGTAGCAGCAAAGGGCGGACAAATTGGACATCCAGCACTCCAGGCTAGCAATGGCCCTGGCATAATAGGATTGGAGTCAGAGCTGAATTTGAAGGTGATTCTTTCTGCTAACCATCTTTACTTATTTCTGCACATTTTTGAGCCTGGTTCTCTATTACTTTTGGTGATGCTATAACTTCCCAGTAACTGCAATAAATTGTCCCTTTGTTTAATAGAGCTGTTTTCTGTGGCTCATAAGTAAGACACAGAAACCTCATGTACATTAGCATCCCAGCACCAGAAATCTCCAGAAGCTTCCAGTGCTATTGGGAAATGTACTTTTCCCCTTTGAAAAATTTTTTTAAAGATTTATTATGCATACAAGAGCTGGGGTGTAGGCCAGAGCTGTTGTGGGGGGTAGGGTGGGGGGCGGTGAGAGGAGTCACCAGAGACAGATGGGGAGCAGAACAAGTGGATCTACTGAAATACACTGTTGAGGGGAGCAGCGGGCAAGACAGGAGAGGTCTACTGCTCCATGTGGGAATCTCCCTGGCTGGGATTTGAACTCATGCTGCAGTGGCTGCAGACAGCTTCATAGGCTGAGACTCAACCCCTTGTGCCACCAGGGAGGTCCCCCCTTTGAGAAGTTTTGATGAACAACTTGCCCTTTATTAAGAGGGTTATTTTTCAGACTGGACGTTACATATATCAATCTATATTAAAGAATTCCAAAAGCACATTTGCTAGCCAATGACATCTTCCAGTGGCTAGCTGTCACTACTGGTAAACAATACCAAGTTCAATAGTTTTCTTGGGGGCCTCCCTGGTGGTGCAGCGGTTAAGCGCTGCACTGTGGAGCTGTTGGCAGCGGCGACGTGAGTTCGACGCCCGGCCGGGGAGAATCCCACATGGCGCGGCAGAACTCTCCTGCCTCACCAGCTGCTCCCCTCAGCAGTGTATTTCTGATCTGCCTGTTCTGCTACCCGCTCTGTCTCTGGTGAACCCTCTCGCCGCCCCACGCCTCTGGCCTGTACCCCAGCTTGTATGTATAAATAAAAAATAAATCTTTAAAAAAATAGTTTTCTTGGATTTATCATGATGACCTTAGGGTCACCACACCTTCTGTTTCTCTCTTTGAGCTCTATTAAAGTAATAATTCCAAGAAATAGTTCACCTTCACTAAACATCTCAGGCAGAAGATACCATGCTGTACTTGAAAGGAAAAATGGTCTGATTCCCAATGACTGAGAAGCTAAAAGGAAGATGAACAAGGAGAAAGACTAAAGGTTCAATGATTGACTTTCAGCATAGAATCATTATTTAATTTAAATAAGAGCTAATGTTTTTCCTAAGAAGTCTGATATATTAGTGGTATAGCTGTGTACCTTAAAGGACCACAAAGAACAATGAAGTTAAAAAAAATTGTTTTTAATATGACAATGTGAGCTTTCAGTCTGTTTTTATAGTTTTAGGTAGAAAATAAAATTTAGGCTGGAGTTGCTAAGGAATGGCAGGAAACTGTTGCTAAGGCAAAATACCATCTGAAAATATCCAACATGTCACCACAGGGTTTATTAATTTATCTTTTCTCTGGATTTTGTTTGTTTGGAAAAAGAACATATATACAGATGGTGGCCAAGGACAGATGTCACTGACCCCTGCAAATGGCCCAGGTTAATCTTCCACAAGCATCTAAACATGAGCTTGGCCCAGTGCCCTGGAGGACACTTTCACAGTAAACTGGGTGATAAGTGATTTCTCACTGCCTCTCAGCAGTGCACGAACCTTAGGTGTCTCTGGTTCTTTGCTCATTTTGTAAACACTAACTAGTTTAGGCATATCTCTCTCTTCCAGGAGTGAACTTAGTGTAAAAAGTGACTATCTAACTTACTAATAATGACACAGTTAAATAATAATTGTTGAACATTAGAAAACTAGATCAGAACTTGGAATTTATCAGGCGCTATTGAGTCATTACAAACTAAGGACACTAGAAATTATGTCATTTTCCATGAGGGAGAATATGCATTAATTCCTTCTTAAAACATTTTTTCCCAGCTTCATCTCTGCTGCTTTTATCCTGTTTTACTGATTGCCTATCACTTTTTAGAAGGCATGCCAGTGTCTTTAAGTCTATACACATGAGTGAAATAGTTATTTTGAATATATTGCCATGATAGCTTATTAATAAGCACCAAGATGGCACCACTCAAACATCTGTTACATACCTAAGACAATAGCTGCACTTATGAAATGGAATCACAATAATTAACAGAAAGTAGAAATCAATGACTTTTCTTGATGACAGAAGCTAAGTCAAACTACTCAAAAAAATGATGCTGAAGAAATATGACTGTTGTTTCCAACCAACTAACTAGACATGTTCTGTTATTAGGAGCATGAAATAGACTCTACAAACTACGGAACTGTGGAGCACTTAAACGAATCACAAGAGACATATGGGAGCTCATTAAAGGAAGGTGAAGTTATGACTGCCTGGGGGCTTGCTAGAAATCAGAATTTTTAAAAGAGGCTTCAGGGGTCAGTCACATTGATTGGAGGATGTTCCTCATCTTCCTTAAAAATAAGCTACTTTTCTTTATCATTTCTCAGTTAGGATACTGTTCAAGTGTTGGTCATTACTGCAAATTTTTATTTGTGTCTGTGGCATGAGGGTGATGGTAGGGAATGAGGGCTGTGATTTGATTTTGGTAGGCAAACAATTAAAACCATTGGAAAATAAGACCTCTGAGCAGCCTGCTTCTGCTGTTTTGCCCCACCTACAAGGTAACTTGTGAAGTTGCAGGTGTCGGGGCAGCCTGTGGCTGCTTCTACCTGAAAGAAGCTATGTCTGTAAGTTGAGCTTTGAATGACACATTATTTCCTCTGTGCACCCCAATCTATTTTCTGCCTGACTAAGCTTATAAAACTCTGCATAAATTCTCCCTCTCAGCCTGTTCTATAATCCTGTGAACACATTGTCTTCCTGTTCATTCCTTCAGCCAGCAAGCACCAGCTGTTGGGTCCTGGAAACATTTTATGTTAAAGGAAAAAAAAATGATGATCAGAAAACTGTAAAAACTGAAAAATGCTTGAGATATGCAGACATTTTAGGGTGGTGAATATTTGACCTGCATAAAAGAAATGATTAAGCTTCCATCAATCATTACACTGCCAAACGCTGCTGTGATCGGTTTATCCGGACGCTCCTCAGTGGCCTGGGTTTTTCACAGTCTGTAAACTAATCCAGTTTTGTTTGTTATGTGCTAAAGAAAGGATAAACTCTGAGCTTAAAAGTATGAACAAAGATATAATTATCTTAACATAGCGTTCATACTTTTTTTTAATGTAAAAATGCCACAAACTTTGTTATCTGTATTTTCCAGCTTCAAAAGGAAAGTAGAAATCACTTGATAATGGCTCTCTAATTACTTGAATGCACACTTCATGCCTCAAATACAGAGGGAAGTTAGTTATAAAAAGACATAGTTTATATAAATTGCAGCTAAGTACTTAACTAAAATGCCACTCTCTATCCTACCAGGAAAGATATCCATAAATATGTGATGTAAAGAATAGGTCAAAGTAGAAGATGTGGTGATGAGACTGGATTTTGTTTAAAAATATTTGGTGACTAGCATTTAGAACCAAATAAATACTGTATTCATTTGGAGACATCATTCAGGACATATCTGGGAAAAAAAAAACTTCAAATAGTTTTTTTTTTAAAGATTTATTTATTTATGCATACAAGCTGGGGTACAGGCCAGAGGCATGGGGTGGCGAGAGGGTTCACCAGAGACAGAGTGGGGAGCAGATCAGGCAGGTCCACGGAAATACACAGCTGAGGGGAGCAGCAGGCGAGGCAGAAGATGTCTGCCGCGCCATGTGGGAATCTTCCGGGTCGGGCAACAAACTCGCATTGCCACTGCCAACAGTTCTACAGTGCTGCACTTAACCGCTGCACCACCAGGGAGGCCCATTTTATTATTATTATTATTATTATTATTATTATTATTATTTTAATCAAATAGTTTGAACAGAGTTTTTACACAGACTCTGTTACTAATGATTTCCAACTCATTTTATCGATAATTTGAAAAGGGGAGTTAAAAACCAATCCAATGAATGATAAAAATCTGTAATAGGGATCATAGAATATTTTCCTTAAAACTTAGGTTGTGAATATTTTAGGTTCTGCAAGACATGAGGTGTCCTCTGCAAGTAGGCAAGCAACTATGTTGTTGTAATGGGGAAGCGGCAACTGATGGTACTTAATGCATCACCATGGTGTTTCAGTAATAGTTTACAAAAATTGGTGACCCGTGTGCCTTAGTTAGCATCCTTTGTTCTTTACAGAACATGTAATAACCTGGAGAGTGACACTAGCTTGTCATTATTACTGTCCTTGAGATGGTTTATGTTTGTTGCTTCCCTTCAAAATTGAAGGTCTAGCAACCCTTGTCCAGGAACTTTGTGCTAGAGAGTGAAGCCTTGTTGCCCTAAGACATCCAGTGGAAAGAACAGTGACTTCTCTCCTCTGCCTTAGGAATGGTAGTAATGCTCTACAATGTTAGAAAAATGGAGAAAAGCCACTCAAATAATTTTCTACAGGGCTCGATTTTCTCACGGAACCCTAACTGAGGATTTCAAGAACGGTGCTTTATAAAACTCTCTGAAGCACACACACACACACACACACACACACACACACACACACACACACACACAAATGCTGTTTTGGTATGGGGTGACCTTTTGGTTTGTAGCAACTCTTGTAGACATTGTCAATGTCAACCAACTTGCACTATTTGAAGACAGGACAAATGAATATAAATATGTGCCTTTCACTTCTGGTTCACAGATTTTGCATCCCACTAGATTTAACAGTTATTAAATATAAAAAGCATGATTCCAAAATGGAGCTTATAGGATGCAAGAGTTACCACGGGAAAGAAGGTCATTTTCAAAAGTGATAATATTTTAGTAAAGGGTTCCAAGATTGCTGGGCTGATAGTTATGAGTGGGCATTTGAATGGCAAAAATGAGGGACTCATTTAGGACTCGTGGACTTTTACAGACATGTCTCAGAAACTTGTAGGCAGGTCCTATCTCTCTGGTTAGAGGGAAACATAATCTCATAGAGCCAGTTAGACCACATTCCTATTATGAAAGTGCTTTATGGTAACTGAAGTCCTGCTCTTTGTTAATTTAGAAAAATAGTCCTATTTTTAGAGATGATCTCCGCCACTGAAATAGTTACTTCTACTCAAATAAAACTAAATGACCCCAGGATTTGGGGATTGGATTTAACTAAGTCCCCAACACCTTAGGGGTT
Source organism: Scalopus aquaticus (assembly GCA_004024925.1). NCBI lineage: Eukaryota > Metazoa > Chordata > Mammalia > Eulipotyphla > Talpidae > Scalopus > Scalopus aquaticus. Next base: position 198,683 of record PVIJ01000338.1, read on the forward strand.
GGAAATAATTTTTTGAAGCAACCTAGAAGTGAACAGTTCCTGGGTCACTTCCACTTTTGATCTAGGAGGTCATGATGTACATTTTGCAATGTGAAGGCAGTCAGACTGAGCTGGGAGCAGATGTGACATCCTCTCCAGGCTCCATCACATAGCAACTAGTACCCCCCAGGCATTCATGACTTTTCTAAGTCCTGGTTTCCTCATCTCTAAACGCTATGAAAATATAACTTGGGGGAGAGGCATAAATGACACACAGCATTTGAAAAGTTTCTCCTTTTGTTTTAATGTTCTCTCTTTGAGATAAAGCATTGTTTAGTGTGTCAATGAAGCCAAAGGGTCATAACTCTCAAAAGAATATTAGTATATAACTTAATTCCAGAAATGAGGGCAGTGAAGTCCAGAAATGTCACACACTTAACAGAAAATAAGGCCTGGACTTGAACCATGGCCTTCCACTTTTTCTAATTTTACTACATAGTCTCCCAAAGACAATCTCTGTATTTACTGTTCCTACATACCAAGAATAAAAAGTTCATTTAAGAGCATATTAAAATAAACATGAGATAAATTACACAAAACTCATTGTGGATATTACACTGAATTTTTTCCAACAAAAGATTTAGCCTTCTGAATCTTCAGCCTTCTGAATCCTTCCAAGAGAACTTCTCTATGTTGTTATATAGTCTCCTAACTATCAAGAACATTCTTTTTACATATTCAATATTTAACAATCACAAAGGGGCAATAAATAAAAATATTAAGAAATGATATGAATTTATGAGGCCTAATAATTTTGTAGCTTTGTTTGTTTTTAAGCATAAAGGGGATGTATTTAAATTAGGTCCCATTTTATTAAAAGGGAGCTTTCAAATTGGCCAAGATTCGTTGCTTGAAATGTTTCATTATGCAGAACAGCATGTTTATTCAGGTGAAATCATAGAGAATATTGCATATGTCCAAGTACATTGATCTAAATGCAAATGCAGTTAAATATAAATTCAAACTTGATGTCATTTGGTGTTGCTTTTGCCATCAAAATTCAGAGCGATTCTTTTTTTCTTATTTCTTAACATAGAAATTCAGAAATCAATGGCAATTCTAGCAAAAACTTGTAAAAACAGAAGTCGGACATTTGGTATTAATATGAACAAACCATTTCAAAACCTGTTTTTGCAGGTGTAGAATACAAATTACCATTTTGGTTGTGACATGGTCATTTATTAAAAAAAGAGAAAGATTTGATAACTTCTAGAGGCCATGATTACAGAGAATTTAAAGCTAGAAGGGCGAGTAGCGTCAGGTCTTCATTTCACCCTTTGTAGGGCTGATTAATTTGTTTTCTACCAAATTAGTTGAAACCGAACAGTAGTCACTCAAAAATGTAACATCTTCTTTCTCTTCTAATCCTACCTAGTCAGAATTATATATTTCCAGTATTATTACTCTATTACCACAAAACAACATCATAGTAATATCAATTGAGCACATCAAATTCATAATCTGGGTATGGAGATTAAATACAATTATTTTATAGATATGACTGTTGTACTCCATTGAGACTAAATGACTTGTCTCTGACCCTATTGATAGGTTGAATCCAAGGTCAGGGCACTTGCCTTTAGAATCCCATCCCATTGTTCACAGGAGCTCACTGAACACAGCAAAAATCAGCAAAGGAGTCACTGATCCACAGAGGAGTCAGTGGGTAACTTTTCACTTCCTTTAGGAGCTGCATTAGCAATGTGTTGCCCGTGGAGGCATATATCTCTTTCAAGGCAATACAAAATCATCTTATTAGGCAAAAGGAAATAACGCTGAAAAGACTAGGGATGTCCCACACAGCCAGGTGAGTATACCTGCCACTTTTCCAGTATCTATAGTGAATGATCTTAATAACTGGACATTTCTGGCTTACTTACTCATGCAATGAATTGTGTTCTTTGAAATAATCCTAGACAGGGAAGGACATTTTCTAATTGGACAAATATACCATAAAAAAGTATTTCTTATTGGGCCTCCCTGGTGGCGCAGCAGTTGAGTACTGCGTTGTGGAGCTGTCGGCAGCGCATGATGTGAGTTCGATGCCCGGCAGGGGAGAATCCCACATGGTGCGGCAGACCTCTCCTGCCTCGCCCGCTGCTCCCCTCAGCAGTGTGTTTCTGATCTGCCTGTTCTGCTCCCCACTTTGTCTCTGATGAACCCTCTCACTGCCCCAAGCCTCTGGCCTGTACCCTAGCTTGTATGTATAGAGAAATAAATCTTTAAAAAAAAAAGTATTTCTTATTGTTAAGAGAATAAATCTTAAATCTTATCATGCACACAAAAAATAGTAACTCTGTGAGGTGATGGATGTATTGATTAACTTGATTGCTGGAGTCTTTTCACAATATATATATATTTAATAATCATATTGCTCACCCTAAATGTATATAATTTTAGTCAATTTTAACTAAAGCTGGTGAAAATTGTCCTATAATATGGTAAGAATTATCTCTTAATGTGTATGTGTGTATGTATATATGTATATATATATTTGTTTCCTGATGAATAGCATCATGCATGAGATTGAACATCTTGCAAACTGTTTGCATATCAGTAATTTCATAATGTTTAACATAACAGCACACCGTAATAGTTAATTAAGATCATAGGAGGTGGTCATAGAAAGTTTGAGGGCAGATTTTGTTTCTTCCACTGAGACCTGTTCCCTGACTAGGGCTATTAAAAGTAATTCTTATAAAATTCTAATCTTTATGCTGATCATATCATAGGTTCTGAAGAAATTCTAGTTGTTAGTTATTCCTGATGATGATGATGCTCTTAGTTTGGGCTGCTGGAACAGAATACCACAGAGTGGACAGCCTAGACAATAAATATTTATTTCCATAGTTCAGAAGCCTGGGAAGTCCATGATCAATATGCTAGAAAAAGATAAGGACCCACTTTATGGTTCTTTTGTGGTGATTTTCTAGTTGCAGCTTCTTATATCAGAAAGAGGTAGAAAACTTTCTGGGCTCTTACACAAGGGCATTATTACTATTAGTGAGAATTAAAATAATCTACCTAGTGAGTTAGTTTCTTCCAAAGGCTCCATCTTGAAAGAGGTCTTAATATATTCCTTAATATATGATCAGAAAGATACATATAAACAGACACTAAGCCTCAATAATTAATCAAAACATAGGAAAATGAGGGAATTGACAATATCAAGCATTTTCGAGGCACAGGACCTATTACACCTCATTGGTAACACAGTGGATATTGGTGCATCTATTTTGAAGAGTATTTGGCAATGTACAATAAAATTACTAAAGCAAGTAAGTGATGATAAGCTTTTCTACGTTTATCTTTACACATGTTTTCACTTGAATGTCTAGAAAAACACATATAAAGATGCTCATTACAAAGTCTCAATTTAGGCCTCCCTGGTGGTGCAGCGGTTAAGCGCTGTGCTTTAGAGCTGTCGGCAGCGGTGACGTGAGTTCGACACCTGCCCAGCCAGGGAGAATCCCACATGGCCCGGCAGACCTCTCCTGCCTCGCCAGCTGCTCTCCTCAGCAGTGTGTTTCCGTGGATCTGCCTGTTCTGCTCCCCACTCTGTCTCTGGTGACCCCTCTCGCCACCCCACACCTCTGGTCTGTACTCCAGCTTGTATGCATAAATAAATAAATATCTAAAAAAAACCCAACAAAATCTCAATTTAGAAACATTAGTGCCCATCAATAGAGAGACAGCCTGGAATATATCCATTCTGTGGAACACACTAGACATTCAAAGTGGTGGAGCACACAGAACTGTATATGTCAACACTCATAAGTTCAAAAATACAATGCTTAAAATATTAACAGAATGATAAATACAGTATAACACTATTTATGTGAAATTAAAAAACACCTATTTTTCATAATGGAAGCTATGTATGTATGCAATTCCAACTGGAAAAATATAGTATCAAAAATTATTTCTTATTGCTAAGAGAGTGGATCTGAAATGTTCTCATCACAGACAAAAATGTTAAGTGTCAGGTGACAGATGTGTTAATTAACTTGATTGTGGAAATCATTTCATAATGCATATGTATATGGAATCATCATATTTTACATCCTATATAAGTATGTATTTTATGTCATATATACATCATATATGTGTAGAAGAATAAAAATTGTTTATATTGTCTGTAAGAACAGGCAACAACTTTGTAGCAGTAGTTGCCTCTGGGGAATAAGGACAATAAGATGAAAACTTTTAGTTCAGAGTAGATGTTGATATTATTTGGAATGTTTATTTCTTTCATTAAAAATGGGAGAACCAAGAACATGAAAAAAGCTAGAACCTGTCAAGTATTAAAATCCCAATATATGTTAAATATATTTCTGTAAATGAAATATAATAAAATGAAATAAATAATAGAGCAAGCCAATACGTTGGATGAAGTATTGAAAAGATTTGAAGTTGGGAGAGGGGAGGTATACAGGCTGAAGGGATAGGGTAGGCAGCGTGCGCAAACACACACACACACACACACACACACACACACACACACAGAAACACAACTGTGAATTAGGCTGCTGCATTTAGAGGACACATTATTCACTACTGAAATATGAAGTGTAAGGTAGGTAGAATGTGGTAGTAGAAAAAAATTGATAGGTAAACAGAGGTACAGCCTGGGGAGGGTGTGACAGGCCAGTTAAGTTACTGGGGTTAACTGTTGGTACTGGGAAGATTGGTTTGCAGAAGGAAAATAGTGATTAGATATATGTTTTTGGTAGAGTTGATTGAAGAATGACTTCAAGGCCAGTAGGATTCTCAGGGAAAGAGAACCAACAGGATGTGTATACAAAGAAAGAGAGATTTATTTTAAGGAATTTGTCTACCTGATTATGGAGGCTGATGAGCCTAAATCTGCAGGGTGGCTCACGCGGAAACTCAAGGTGTAAAAAGTTGCCACTAAGTTTAAAAAACATTCTGCTGACTGAATCTTTCTGACTCAGGGGAAGTCAGTCTCTTTTTGTCTATTCTGGGCTTCAACCAATTAGACAAGGCACATTATTCACATTATAGGAGGGAACAAACTGTTTTATTCAAAGTCAAGAGACTTAAAATGTTAATCTCATGGAAAACATCCTCAGAGAAACAACCAAAATAATGTTTGATCAAATATCTGGGCACTGTGGTCAGGCTAAGCTGAAAAGAACAAATTAATCACCACCAGAGGGGAGGCAGGTAACTAGTCAGAAACGAAGATTTTAATAATCCAGGCTCTTAATTCAGAGCTTCAAAACATAGTAAAAGTTGAACACATATTTGTTAATTTGATTTTATTCAATAGTAATTCTAAAAAAAAATGACAAAGTGTGTGTTAAAACATATATATGTATAAACACACATGTACACACATATGTTGTGACACAATATTGTGGCAGACTACATAGGGACTCTGAGTGTGTGCTTATCAGCATAATGCTGAGAACATCTCACAAGTTGTTTATTTTGCTGGGATTCCCCCTTTGCATTTGTTTTGTGTTCTAGTGAAAAATTCTTATTCATAATGTCTCATAAAATGTATTTGGATAGTGTGAACCTACCACAAAGAAAGACTAAATGTGAGATTGCTAAACAGAAATTAGTTATTCTCTAGATCTATAGACTTCAATCTTCCAATCAGAACAATAAAAACAATGTTCCAAGAAGTTAAAATCATCTCTTAAGTCCACCACTGTTCTGAACACAAGAGAGCTAACTGTTCTGAGTAACATCTGTGTGAGAGAAGATGGAAACCTGTTTATATACAATTGAATGATCAGAAACATCATGTGCTTTACTACAAAGAGCATCTTAAACTTCATCCATGAATAAAGCAAAGGAGCCATGAAACATTTGAGACAGTTGCGCTTGACCTGAATGTTCAGATCCTGCATCACCCGCACAGAACAGATATTACCTGTGTGAAGTCATTGCAGTTGATCTACCGGGAAGCTTTGCATTTCTCATCGCCTCAAGGGAATTGTTAGCATGATCATTTTCAATGTCCCTTTCCCATTCCTTCTCAATATGGTTCAAATGTTCCTTATGGGAAATGTATGCCAATGAGCATTTTCACCTCTTAAGAAGAGAGTTTTAAAGCTCCCAAGATCATTTAGCTTTCTTACTGGGCAGTAATTGTCTTGGGATTCTAGGCTGAATGAACTTTAATCTTATAAAACATATAAAGACAACCCATCTGCTTTTTACCATCACTGCCAAGTTTTCCATGATCGGGGTAGAGTGACACACTTCAATGAATTACTTTCTTGTTCATTTTCTAATGCAAATATATTTATTAAACAATGCTTATTATATAATTTATTTTAAGTAAACAAATCCCTAGTGTATGTGTTGAGAGAAAAGAACATGACAGGATTATATTTCCACTGACAGCAATTCTGACCTTTTTCAGAGAATTTTGTGTGCACTGACTCCATCATTCACTAACTCGGTCAACCTGGGGAGTTTACTTACTTATACTTTTCACACCCTCATCTTAATATTTTCTCTTCCCTCAGGCGAGCTGTTATAGAATGGCTGTAATGATTAAATGTTCATGAAAAATTCTTCACTAACCTTAAAAAGCCATACAAATACAGTTGGCATTATAGATAGTAATCTGATTACAGGAAACAGAGGATTCTAATGTAAAATATTTTTTTTCCTCAATATGTCAATGAACAAGTTAAAATACATTCACAAGATTATTCTGCTATAGACTTAATAGCAGTCTATTCTTCTAGAGACTGTGAGTATCGGCATGTTTTTACCTTAGAATCAGAGTATATTTGAGCTGTAAGGGTCTTGGAGAACTTCCAACTCAGTGCTCACAATCATCCCTCCCCCATTTTATTATAATGTAAAATTTAATGTGAACATAAAATAAAAATTTCTAGATAGTTAAATGGATTTCACCTCAAAAATTATGTGCTAAGGCAGACCTACTAGGGCACAAATGATATCTGAAATTTTAGATTCCAGAACAAGAATGAAACTTCCTGAAGGATAGTTTGGTAAGTGAATAATACAAAAATGGGCAGAAGAGCTCAAAAGGCACTTCTCCAAAGAAGAAAAGCAAATGGCCACCAGATACATGAAAAAATGCTCAACATCACTTATAATCAAGGAAATGCAAATCAAAACCACTATGAGATACCACCTCACACCTGTGAGGATGGCACACATTGAAAAAAAATATAGGCAACAACAAATGCTGGAAAGGATGTGGAGAAAAAGAAACTCTTCTACACTGCTGGTGGGAATGTGAACTGGTCCAACCACTATGGAAAGCTGTATGGTGATTCCTCAAACTGCTAAACATGGAGCTTCCATACGACCCAGCAATACCACTTTTGGGAATTTACCCAAAGGACTCAAAAACACTAATCCGAAAGGATACATGCACCCGAATGTTCATTGCGGCACTGTTCACAATAGCAAAGATATGGAAGCAACCCAGATGTCCAAAAATAGATGATTGGATCAAGAAGATGTGGTACATATACACAATGGAATACTATTTAGCATTCAAAGAAGATAAACACATGCAATTTGCAGCGACATGGATGGAATTAGAGGGGATCATACTCAGTGAAATAAGCCAGAAAGAAAGAGAAAAATATCGAATGGTTTCACTTATAGCAGGACTATAAGGAAACCAAATAGGAGAGAGACAATCAGGGTGTGTGGGCGGGAGGCGGGGGGAGGGAAGGAAAAGCACACAAAATGGAATAGAAAAGAACACAAGGGACCATGGAGATGGATCACGGGTGAATTGGTGGTGGGCTACCCAAGGGGAATACAAAATGTAAAAGACATAAATAACAATAAAAATATATATTAAAAAATAATGAAAAGGATTACAAAAGGAAGTGACTGGGTATATCTGACATGTTACCATAATAATGTCTGGTGTGCTCACATAGAAAGAATATGGACAATATCAAGTGACTTTATAAAGAGTTGAAGGAGATTGAAGCTGCTGAAGTGTGGAGAACAAAAAACTTTCTGCTTCTCTACAACCAGAGAACTGATGTCAAATCCCAAACTTTTCCATTGACATGCTTTCTTAAGTTCTTATTCTCCATAATTAATCATGGTATATACAAGGAATGGAGAATAATTATAATATTAACCTGAGTAAGATGTCATAGGGGTGTAAGAAGTTTATTAAAAAAAAAAGGATAGCCTGCATTTTTGAGGCAAAAAGAAACAGCTTCCAATATCAATGTCCTCCTTAATTAAGAGATTACCTAATATTTATTAATATTTCAATTCTTCAATATTTATAAAACTATCTGCAAATGAAGTTATAAGAAAAAAGAATTTCAGAAGACTCTTTAAACATACATCAGCTTTTTACCATGTTTTTTTTAAAAAAAACATTGCAAATAATTATTTTAGTATTGAGAACAAGGTCTAAAGGGACAAATAGAGTTTATATTCATGACTGGTTTCTTAGCAATATGCTCCATGATGGAGTCACAATTCACCCACCACCTTCTTAGATTTCTTCCCTTGTCTCTTGTACAGATGTTCAGGAGCATCTCTGGGGAGTGCCCAGCAGTAGTCAGCCAGCATTGTAGTGGACCATTTTCCCTGGTATCTTTGTTCCACTGATGCAATATCATGATGAAAATGCTTACCATCTTCATCACGAACCATACCACAGTTTTCAGGGAAGAAATCCAGATGGGAATGAAGGAAGTGGATCTTTAGAGACATTGCAGCCAAGTTTCTGATACTGCATCAGCATGTCTTCTACTAGTTCCTTGTAGTTTTCTGCCCTAACATTCCCAAGAAAGTTTGTAGACACTAGGCATAAAGCATTCCATGCTTTTTTTGCATCACCCTGCAGGAAGTTGTTGAACCTGTAACCTCTGAAGAGCTCTTGAATCTGAGGACCCACAAAAACTCTCTTTTTAATCTTTGCTTCACTTTCGATATAAAGTAATTGTGACATCTTCTTCTAGAAGATTCCATTGTTAGAGTCTTGATCCTAGCAATTCTGCCTTGTTCTTGATGCCTTGTTCTTGAATAAGTCCAAATCACGAACCAGGTCATTTAGTTCTTTATATGTTAGTCTGTGTGAGGTTGATGATGCACCACACTGAAAATCTGGATCACTGCATGCTGACGGAGCAGGAGAAGAACAGGTCAGCTCACCCTTGTCCTCATCAGATGAATCAAGAGAATATCCTGCTGGAGGTTCTGGAATAGGAAGTCCCTCACCATGTGGAATTGGTCTCAATGCAGAAGGAATGTGTGGGTAGTCTATTCTCAACTTCTTTTGCTTCATTATTCTGCCGGAAAGAGGAGGAACCAAGCAGAAGGAACAGTCTTTTATGTGGTTCTTGGCTCTCTCCATACCATGGGGACTGCAAAGGGCATTGACAGTCTTTTGCCATTTAACTACTGTGAAAAGTGTGTTGTCTATGTAGCACAGCATATATGTGGGGCCCAAGGCTTGTCTTGGTCGCCAACCTTGCATCCGAAGAAGAGATGATAAGCCTTCTTCACTTGAGAAGTGATACTTTTCTTCTGGCTGGCAAATGTCACCTCCCCACAAACTGAGCAGAAATTGTCCACACTATTAAAACACTTTCGAGGCATTACTGTTCTGTATTGTACCAAAATGGATAAAATAATAATAGTTCTATGGAACAGTAGTTTAAACTGTCTGGCACAAAGTCTGAAATATTTTCAATGCTCAACCTTTCAGCCAGGGCTTTATCTAGTGCACTGCTGACGTCAGCTTACTTCAGCAGCCATCTGGCAGCAGTATTGCATTGCATCAGAAAATGATGCAATCAATTCTGGATGATGTATGCATGATGGTATTATGCAATGTGATGCAATATTACATCATTATAGGCTGATTTAGGATGTTGTTGCAGTCCTACTGGATAAATTTACACAGTGAAACATCTAAAATGAATTACATGAAATATCTCCAAAACGAGAGCTAATAAAAACTTTTCAGGGTTATATTCATGTTCAGCACACCAAGATACTACAGTTTAGGGCCTTTTAAAGTCAGTAATGATCTCAATGTTGACCAGTGTAATTGACTCATAACAGAGGTATGAAGCACGCAATGGAGAGAAGTTTTTCAAAACCAATAAACTCTGACCCTTATCTCACATGAAATTCCAAAATAATTTTACATCATAATGTAAAAGACAAAAATAAATCTACAAATATGTGAAAATAACTTCAAAATCTTGAAGAATTTCATAAACAGATAAAAAATACATTGAAATTACACAAGTGCATAAAAGGCACATAAAATACATAAATGCAAACATGTCTAGATAAGTTAGATTTAATATGAATTTCTGTTCACTGAAAGATGTTAAGAAAGTTAAAAAGGGAATCTACTGGATCTGAAAAGATACTGTCAACACATACAAGAATTAAAAAGAATAAATATTTCTGCTAGGAATCATTAAGAAATATATAGCCAATTCAACAGAAAAAAAAGAAAAGGTAAGAAATTGAACAGTCAACGAGAAAGAGGATATCCAAGAGTTGAGGAGCATAGGAGGTACTCAATTTCACTATTAGAGAAATCACAAAAGAGAGCATAATCCACTCACTATAACGGCTAAAATTAAAATCATTGACATATGATTTTCATGGGTTGGTGAGGATGTGAAATAATTTAACTATCCATCAACAATTCAATGGGGAAAAATTACAGTGTAGTCCTACATGGGATCTGATTCAGCAATAAAAATCAACAAGCTGCAGTCATTTACAACAATGTGGAAACTCACAGATATAATGTTAAAAGAGAAACCAAAAATAAAATAAAGCGTGTATTTACAAGGTCTATACATAAACTTTACATGAAGGGAAAAATCAAGCACAACTGAAGTCTCCTATTAGAAGTCAGGAGAGTAGATCTTTTAAATAAGGGGAAGGTTATAGTTAAAAGGGGACCAAAAAAAAAGGCTTTCAGGGCCCTGCCCCTGGGTATGTTCAGTTTCTTGTCCAGATAGTGGTTACATTCCTTTTAGCTGGAAATTTGTTTTGTGCACTCCAGAAGAAAGCTCAATGAACACATTTGTAAAAGAACAATGATAAAAATAATAGATACCAAAAGTTGTGAGATGCAGCTAAAACCATTCTTATATATTTCATTTCATTAAAAAAAATGTGAAAAAAAGGACCATGATGGAATTTTTGACAGGATAGTCTTCTAATTACACTGTAGTAACTTCTTAATACAATTTCCATTTTTTTTCTAATGAATAGTCTATTTTTGGACAGATTTAGATTATAGAATCTTGTTTAATATTAACAACAAACATGGCAATGAATGCTCAAAATATGAATGCTGAAAAATATATTGAATATACTATAATTCTTCAATTTAGAGCAGCTCTTCAGGTGCCTCTCTCCTTTTCCTTTTTGTCTCTGGATACACAGATCCCCCTAATATTTGTAAGATACTCCAAGGATTTTCATCAGTGGCTCAGGTTATCAGTCAGTTTGACTACCCCTAAATGTAGGTAGAAAGTTTCACAGCACTATAGGATAAAACCAGCTCCATTAAAACTATTAACAAAAGTAGAGCACTAATTTATTAAATGAAAATCCTCTGATCTGTTCACTTGTAGCAAACAGCTGTTGTTCTGTATCCTACTGAGGGCCTTGGGACCCAGTGACACTAGCAGGTCTGCCTCTATGCACATTTCTCTCAGCTGCTCAAATAAACAGCTTCTCTATCCTCCTGTAGCGAGGCCAGGCTGCTCCCAGTTGTCAAGCTCAAATAATCCCCTTCAAACAGAATCCCTGGCAAGTTCAAAGAAAACATGCCAAACCCCACAGCTTTGGGGGATAATGGACAGCAAGAATGGACTGCAGGAACAGAAATAGAAATATGTCTCTGAACATGAAACATTAACAAACCAAGTATTATTACAAATACTTCTGCCTCATGCAATGACCTTTCTCAAAAAATCAACTCCAATCCCTAGTGCTCCAGTCCTGTCTAAACATTGCATTTCATATACCAATAGCCAAAGTTCAAGTTTATTTAGTAGCATAAATTGTTACACACACACACACATATGTACTCACACATTCATATATATGTATATCTGTAATTTGAGCACAGCACCATCATTCTAATTATCAGCACACATAAAAATATACTAACCTACTATTAATGCACAAATTCTGCATGAACACTGTCTAAACTAGTAAATAACATTATGAAATGTTTTAGGAAAATGGTATGACTAATAATTCATACACACACACATGCACACACATATACACACTTTATGACTGACAGAAGAAAAATATTACCACTTTCAAGATTTGGAAACATTTTTCTCAATCTCTCATAAGTAATCCAATTTTTCCTTATTCCCACAGATTCCACCTCTCGAGAAAACTGTCTGTCTATCTATCTATCTATCTATCTATCTATCTATCTATCTATCTATCTATCTATCAGTCATCTACCTACCTACCTATCTACCTACCTACCTACGTACTTAACTACTTCCCTATATGATAATTTTTTTTAAAAGATTTATTTATACATAAAAGCTGGGGTACAGGCCAGAGGCGTGGGGCGGCGAGAGGGTTCACCAGAGACAGAGTGGGGAGCAGAACAGGCAGATCAGAAATACACTGCTGAGGGGAGCAGCGGTCGAGGCAGGAGAGGTCTGCCGCACCACGTGGGATTCTCCCCGGCCAGGCGTCGAACTCACATCGCGCACTGCCAACAGCTCCACAGCGCAGTGCTCAACTGCTGCGCCACCAGGGAGGCCCTATATGACAATTCTTAAGAAAAGGGGGTCCACATTCAGCTGTATTAGATACAGGATTAAATGTATGTTTCAGTGCGTTTCAGTGCGTGAATACTGTTCATAGTGAACACAGCACAAGAGCAATTTAAAATGTCACGCTACTGTGTAAACAGCATATGACTGCTTATCATTTAATTTCTGCCTTTATCCACAATGGCTTTCCTGATTTGATTATAATAAACACCATGTGGCTTATTTCCCAATCCCAGGCATTTCTTACACTTCAGAAATAGAAGACTTCTGCTTATCTCACAGGGTGTTTTAAGTATGAATTTGATAAGGTGCCAGAAATTATTTGAGTTCATTGGAGCAAAGATACATGTAAAACAAAAGTGGTATCACAGTGGCTATGGGTTTCACCTGGTGATCTTGAACCTTGCATTGATGGCAGGATGTCTCAGGTTTTCCCTTCAAGGGAATGCCAGCTTGACACCAAGGAGCCATGAGTGAGCATCACAATGGAATGAATATTCAACAAGGAGTCAGGAGACCCCCAAGTTTGCCATGGATTTACTTCCAGCTAGTGTTGGCAAATTTTTATATGGTTCCCTTTCCCTCTGGGTATTAGGTGTCTCATGTTTAGAATGAGGTAGAACTATAGACTAAATGAACTTGAAGGTGGCAGCCAGCTCTAGCATTCTGTAATTCTGTGATTCGGTATGATCCTTCAGACTTAAGAAGGCATAAGAAATTGTTTCTGAAAGCAAATTGCAGAATGAGGGCTGACTAGTTAAGATTCTACCTTTATTGAAGTGCCTACTATATCAAGTAATTTGAATTTAGCTTCCATGAGTGACTAAGGGTACAAGAAAAGCCTTCCCTTATCCTGTTAAGTGGGTTCCCCAAACTCTAAAACATCCTCATATGTACTTCCCTTAACTCACCATACACTGTAAGTATATTTTTCATTTTTAAAACATTTGTCTCCTCGAAGAAAATTTAGGCTCTCTTATTTACTGTTGAATGTTTAGTGCTTAGAATGAAGCCTAGCAGAGAATAGGGATCAAAACATATGTTGAGTGAAAAACTGAATGCATACCAAAACCATCTATCCAAGGATAGAATATGACTAGATCAGTTTAAAAGAAAGACATTTAATGAGCACTAGTATAGGGTAGGCTTTGTTTTTTTTAGATATGCCAAAAGGAAAGATGATGTGCTGGAGTTAGAACAATACAAATATCTGGCCTTTTTCCCAGTCTAAATCACTTTTGCTAGGTCACTGGAAAGGCACATGGCTTAAATATGATGAGATTTTGCAATAATACAAGGAGAATAGTCTTCTACTTTATATGGCATGGCATTAACTCAATATAAGCTTTCATTAATCCTAGAGAAATTCTATTGACTGTGGTTTGGTTTTTAAAAAAACACAAATTAGATGAAAATTTTCTCGAAAAAAGTTTAACTTAGTGCTTCAAATCAATTTCATTTTGTGCTAACAATACACCATGGTATACATATTGTTACATGTTTTAGAAAATTTTATATAACTTGGCTTAAAAGAAAATTTAAGTCATAAGAAATGGTTTTCACGAGCTTCTCAGCATCTGCAGCTTCAACATGTGGATCCTATTTGTTACTGCTATTTATTGTGTGCGTCTATTTTCAAAGATGCCAAGTTTAGCAGAATTAAAAATATGGATATCATCTGCATTGCTCCAGACCACTCTATCATAGAACAGCAATTTGTATATGGGTCAACAGGAATTTTCTTAAAGAATCTGTAGTTATATTTTATGTAGTCAGAGATTCACTGTTCCATGATGCCTTTTCTCAGGGTCGTCTTGAGAACTGATTGTCACACAATGATCCAATCAGCTGTTTGATTGATCTGATTCAGTTCATCCATGGCACCTGGACCAAATGTTTCAAGGTCAGGTTATTTCTGTCTGACATTGATGGACATGGCATGCAACATCAAGGGATTAAAAAAAAGTCCATAATATTAAAAAAGTGCCCTGCAACAAATACATTTCCTTTGCTGAAAGATAACAGACTATCTGAACTGAATAATGTTAGCTCGATGATTTCATTTGACAGCAGGCTTGGTATGGAGTTGCATAGTGTGGATTCTCAGTTAAATCCCTGAAAACCATGATGATAGTAATGCTTCATTAAATGACTGAAGTTTTATGTTCAGGAAAGCAATCTGATGTATGATTTGGAAAAATTATGTCTCACCAAAATTAGCAAATAGCTTATGGACCCAGACAATTAACAGATACAATACCTTGTTATCCAATTTCATAATTAAAGCAAATGCCCAAAACTGTTAAGACTTGGAATTTCTTGTCCTCTAAACAATCAGTCTCAAATTCAGATTTATTTTTTTATGTCAGAAATTTTGCCTGAAGGATTAATCCCACTAATATTCATTGAGTACTTACTACGGAATAGGCACTCTCCTAGGAGTTTGGGAGAGGGACGCATATAAATGATACAAAAATCTCTTCCCTTTTGGAGCTGGATATTATGGGGCAGAGATGATAAGAATATTAAACAAATTAGTTAGTGTGTTAGGAAGTGATAGTGCTACGGAAACCAAACAGGATAGGGTAGGTGGGGTGTGCCTTAGGGCTGGAGGACTCAATTTTAAATAGAGACATCACTTTGAAAAGGGACAACTGAAGAGACGGAAAAGGTCCCTCTGGGAGTGAGATCTACGATATCAGTTGGAAACATGTTCCTTGCAGATTAAGTGGAAAGTAGGAAGCTGGACCGTACCTGACATGTGTAGGGAACTGGGTGAAAAGAAACAGGGGAATAGGAATAAGAGGTAAGAACAATTCTGTAGGACCTTAAAGATCATCAAAAGGACAGTGTCTTTTACTGTAAATGCAATGTGAGGGTCAAGTGGAGTTTTAACAGAATATGACAATATCTGAATTACAATTTAACATGCTTACTCCTCTAATTTATTTATGTGCACAATATTATAGGACCTAAGGTTCAGATGGAATAAGGATGTTTGGTTAAGATTAAGATACTGGTAGCTTGGGTAAGAGTTTTAAACCACAACTTGTTCCCCCAGAGCAACATTCTTCCTTGAAATTAAATATTAATGTATCTGGAAGGCTTCCAGAGTTTATTTCAGTAGTTCTCACAAGCAAAATCTATGCCATTAATTGATGTATTTTATAAATGCAATCCATTAAACATCTTTAACTGCTAAATGGGGTTCAAAAGAATTATAAAGTAATGATGAGAAGAATTATGTAAGATGCATGTACAAAATAGCAGTTAGCTTATAGTAAAATGTAAGTTTTCAATATATGTTAACCACTGTTGTTAATATTACTGTTAAACAAAATCTATTATGGTGAAGAACAGAATATTTCCCTTCATTGATTTAGGTTTTCCTTTATTATTCTCAGTAATGTTTTGGTAGTTGCAGTATAGCAATCTTAAACATTCCACATCAGACTTACATATAATGCTTAAATGGTATCATTTAATATTCAAAATTTTCTATTTCTTTGTTGATACTATAAAAACATTACTGATGTTTGCAGCAGGATGACAAATTTAATTGTCTTGACAAATTCATTTATGGATTTTAATGTTTTGTTGTCTTTGGGCTTTCTCCATATGCTGTCATATCTTCTGCATGAATGTCAGTTTTCTTTCTTCATTTATATATCTTACATATTTTATTTCACATTTTCTTACATTGTTGCACTGGTCAGAGCTTTAGTAAAATGTTAAAAGAATATAGGGTAATGGAAATCCTTATTTCATTTCTCATCTCAGTGGAGAAAGTTAAGCTATTCCACCATTAAATTAAGATATTTGCTTTAGATTTCTTTCTGTAGATAACTTGTATCCAAAATGCAACCTTGAAGTGATTTGAGTTTGGGTTGGAGGGATTTGTTTTGCAAAAGTTTTGCCTATGAATATTGCATTGTCATTCATGAGGGAGGCTAGGCTATTATTCTTTCCTTGCATTTGTATCTAGGTTAGGTATCAATGTTATTCTGCCCTCGGACTACCAGTTGAGAAGTGTGTCTTTTTTTGTGCATTCCCTCAAAAAATTTGTGTAAGACTGCTGTTAACTCTTGTAATCTGGAACAGATTGCTGATAAACCATTTTGGCCGGAAATTTTGCCTGGGAATTTTTTAAAATTTAATTTCTAATAAATCCAAGAAGAATCATACTTTCTACCTTTCGTGTTAATTTTGGTAAATTTATTTTTCAAACTGTTATAGCATCTGACTTTGTTCTTAAGCTCAATTTTATAGCTACTTTCCATTTCATTTACATTCTTATCATTATTATTTCTCCTTGACTTTGTGTTCAATCTGCCATTCTTTATAATATGTTAAGGTGGGTATTAGTTCATTCATTATTTGGCTTCTGTATTGCATTTAAAGATGCAATTTTCTTTTACAATTACCTGTATACCACAAGTCTCTATATGTCATATTTTTATAATTATTCAGTAAACTATATTTTCTAATTTAAATATTTTCAACTTACTGGTTATCTATACACACTAATTTCTAGGCATTTGAGGTTGTGTTCTTTATCATTACATATTGATATATATTGATAGTTTGATTATATGATGGTTCTTAGATATGCTTTGTTATAAATTCAGTTCTGTAAAATGCAGTGAGATTTATTTCATGGTCAAACTACATATGGTTTATTTTTATAAATGTTCTATGTGCAATTGAAAAGAATGTCTAATAAGCTAGTAGTTGGTGTGATATTCTATATATTTCAATGGGATACATTCCATAACTGTGCTATTCAAATTTTCTATATAATTTGCTAGGTTTTTTGTTTTTTTTTTGGTTTTGTTTTTTGGTTTACTTGTTTTATCAGTCACTATAAGACATGAGTTAAAATTTCCCACGGTGATTTTGGATCTTTGTATCACTTTTTGTTCTTTCAGTGATTTATTTGTGTATTTTTCTTTATTATTAGATCCATGAACATTTAAAATTACTGTTTTCTTGACAAACTGACAACCTTATATTAAAACCTGTCCTTGTTTTTCTGCAGCAATTATTCTTGTCTTAAATTTTGCTTTGTCTGATATTAATATAGTGATTCCAGATGGCTTTGGATAATTCTTATGTAATATATCATTATATTCCTTTGTTTTCAGTCCACCTGTATCTGTATTTTCTCTTACTTAGCTGGAAGCTTTTGTATACAGCAGAGTAGAGCATTAAGGTCTCGGTCAAGTCTGTTTATACATATGTCACTTGAGATTTCACTCTTAAATTTTTAAGTGTACAGTATTATTAACCTATGCACAATATTGTATAACAAGTTTCTAGCAATTTTTCATTTTTCATAAGTGCATCTTTATATTGATTGATTAGCATTATCCCATTCTCCTGCCTTCCAACCCCCAGAGGGGGATACTGCAGTTACCTCAAGTAAGTAGAATCATGCAATATTGTTTTTCTGTGGTTAGTTTATGTCACATATCCTAATAGCCTCAAGGTTTATCCATGCCATTGTATATGACAGGATTACCTTCTTTTAAAAGCCAAATAATATCAACTGTAGGTATATACTGCATTTTAAAATGCATTCATCTGTCTATGGACATTTGTATTCCTTCCACATCTTGGCTATGTTGAATTGAGTGGGAATGAAAATATCTCTTTGAGCTCCTAATTTCAATTCTTTTGGATAAGTACTCAGAAGTGGGATTGCAGGGTTATATAGCAGTTGTATTTTTAACTTTTTGGGAAATCTCCATATTGTTTTCTTTTCCTTTTATTTTTTAAAGATTTATTTTATTTATTTATGCATACAAGAACTGGGGTATAGGCCAGAGGTGTTGTAGTATGGGGTGGTGGTGGGAGGATTCACCAGAGACAGAGTGGGTAGCAGAACAGGAGGATCTACTGAAATACACTGCTGAAGGGAGCAGCAGGCGAGACAGGAAAGGTATGCTGTGTCTTGTGGGTCAGCTCCCTCTCCTGGATCCTGGATCCAACTCATGCTGCAGTGGCTGGGGATAGCTTGATAGCTCTGACACTTTAACACCTGAGCCACCAGGGAGGCCTTGTTTTTTCTTTCTTTCTTATTTTTTTTTTTTTAACAGTTGTACCATTTTACATTTTCATCAGTACACAACTATTCCAGTTTCTCCACATCCTCACCAACACTTGTTACTTTTCAGTAATAACCATCCCATTAGAGATAATGTGTTACTCAATGTGGTTTTGATTTGCATATGCTTGATGATTAGTGATGCTGAACAGTCTTTTATATACCTGCTAATCACTTGCATATATTCTTTGAGGAAATGTTTTTGAATCCTAGGCCCATTTTAAAATCATGTTACTTGTTTTTTTTTATTACTTGCAAGGGTTACTTACATATTTTAGATATTAACTCCTTATCAGATATGCAATTTGCAAATATATTTTCCTATTTTGTAAGTTAACTTTAACTCTGTAGATATTCTTTGCTATGCAGAAGTTTTTAATATCTTTTGTTACTTTTTGGTTTTTGTTGCCTATACAACAAATACTACTAAGCTGAATCCAACATCATACTAAAAGTATCATAAAAACCCATATTGGATTTGTCCTTGAATGCAAGGATGATTCAACACATGAAAATCAATCAATGTGATATAAAACATTTACAGAACAAAAGGTAAAAATCATATGATCATCTGCACAGGTGCAGAAAAAGCTATTTCACAAAATTAAGACTCTATCATGATAAAATCTTCAAAGAAATAGAAACAGAAGGAAATTATTTCAACATAAAATTTCATCTATTAAAAATAAACAGTTAATGCTATAGCCAATGCCAAAAAACAGAACAAAGGACATAGGTTCCATTTCTCTTCCCTCCCCAGGGAGGAACTGGAAGCAAGGATTACTTTCTTGGGTATGACCCTGCATAGGAAGATGGAATACAGTGAGAGGGTGTTACACATTTTCCTACCAGCTTCAGTGTGGAGGGTTTAGTGCTTGCCAAGGTTCATGAACCTCTCAACTGCTTTTTTGGATTTCTCACAAATGGAACTAGCCCATGTATTTTTGTTAAATCAATGTATCCTGTGGTTGGCGGGGGTGGGGGGTGGGGGGTGGTTTCTGGGATTTCCCACTATACTGTGTTGCTGACATCACGTCCCTTTGTCGTTTAATTACTTTTTACTGATTTATTTAGGTTTAACTCTTCATTCTTATTTTTTTTCCATTAACCCACCTATAATGTTATATATTCCACTGTTTCATCTTTTTTGTCCTATAAAATGTAGGTTAGCATGTTTTGTAAGAAAAAATACAGAGACTCAATGTAACTTTTCCCCAGTTTTACTCAATGATATAATATCTTGCAGACCTATAGTAAAATATAACACTGACAATGTTGGCACTTATACAATCAGCTGATCTTATTTAGATTTTCCTAGTTTCACTATGAATATGTGTGTGTGTTAATTTAGTTCATGCAATTTTATCAGATATGTATTCATTACTAAAGTTAAGATATGGTACATTTCTAAAAATTCAGGGGTCCTTCATGTTGCTCTTTTTTTCTTGCCATATTCTATCTTCTTCCCCAACTATTAATCGTATATAAATTGATTCATAATGTATATAACCTGTTGGGATTATTTTTCTTCTTGGTGTATGAGAGAATCATTAAAGTTGTTGAGTATGCCAGTGATTTTTTTTTAAAGATTTTATTTATTTATTCATACAAGCTGGGGTACAGACCAGAGGCAAGGGGCGGTGAGAGGGTTCACCAGAGACAGAATTGGGAGCAGAACAGGCAGACTGACCAAAACACACTGCTGAGGGGAGCAGCGGTTGAGGCAGGAGAGGTCTGCCACGCTATGTGGGAATCTCCCTGGCTGGGCGTCAAACTCACGTCGCCACTGCCAACAGCTCTGCGGCACAGTGCCTAACTGCTGCACCACCCAGGAAGCCCAGGCCAGTGATTTGTTCTTTTTTATTGTTGAGTACTAGCCCATGGTATGGGTATAAAACAGTTTGTCATTCAGTTGTTGAAGGACATCTAAGTCGTTTCTAGTTTGAGGATATTCTGAATAAAACTACTATGAAAATTAATATAGGTTTCCATATAAATCATAAGTTTCATTTCCCTGTGATAAATGTCCAACAGTACAATTACGGGGTTGCACTATAATTACATGTTTAGTCTAATAAGAAATTGCTGTTTTCTTGAGAGACTGTATCATTTTACATTCCTATTAGCAACATATGTTTGATCCTTGGGTTTGTTTTAAAACTTCTGACATTCACTCTCATCTGGTATTTTAATAACTGATTTGGTGTCACTTTTTATATTTTATTCCTGAGATACCCAGTTAAAACTCTCATCTTTATCTTGCAATTTATGTTTTACCTCAAATATCCTTATGGAAAGCTATTTGTAGTTTTAATGTTTCAGGGGATAGGAAAATAGAATTACTAACTCAGTTTTGCAACAGGATTTCATATACACAAAGAAAAATACAAATTACCTACTTAAGAAAAAAATCAAAATTATAACTTTATTCTAAAATAAACAGGAGTGTAGTACATATGAAAGCCCAAAAGGTAAAAATATTACTATACTTATGTAAATGTTTCCCCAGGTGGATAAGTTCCCAATACAACAAGTACTTTAGGTAGAATGGTAAAATATTTAAATACTATTGCTACATTTAAAATGCCTTCAAATTTATTATTTCAACCAAAATAGAAATAGCATTACTAATAAGTAGTATAGTTAATAAATACAGCCTTATTTTATGTATAAGTCAATGCTTATTGAAAGATGAGAAAATAGAGAGTATTAAAAATGAGAATGAATCAGCCATAATAGTATGCAGAAAAATTACTTTCATATATTTCCTACTTAAAGGTTTTTGAATGAGCTATTTTGGGATGAGAAACGTGGTTAATTTAAAGAAATTGGATTGAATGGAAGAAATATAATATTTTTCCTCAAAAAGTTATTGATAAAATATACTGGCCACATACTCAAAGCAAGAAAAATTTTCATGAGTCTACTTGACTCTGAAATTATACTCCCAGGTTGCCAGGGATAGCTTTTTTCTGAGGACCTTAAGCCAGCAAAGTTATCAAGCTTTTATTAAATACCGATCATTTCATTTCTTGGGGTGATCAGCATAGTACCTAACTCAGTTCTTTCCTGAATTTAATAATCCCGAATTGAGTTTACAAAGGTACTGCTAGAATGTGAAGGTGAAAGAAATATGTACACCTCTTAGTTTAACATAGAAAGCTCAGGTATCATCCACAACTGATGCTGGCAACATTGAAAGATGAGCATTATTAAAAAAAAAAAAGTCCTTTCTAGCAATGTTAGATTGAATCACCCAGCTATTGTGTAATAGCCTAAGGATCATCTATTACTTATTATTTTACAATGGAGAAAAAGAATCCCTTAATTCAAAGAAATTTAAAAATTATCTTCCAAATGCCTGCTAAAATATATAATTTAAAGTAAATCAACACTTTATTATAAAATATTTCCCTAGTTGTTTCTTCCCTGGGCAAAGTCCTTGAGGAATCAGTCATGAAATTCAAGTATCAGCAGAGCTTAGGAGACCAGCTGAGCTGCATGACTCTTAGCATTTTATTTATTCACAAGAAAATCTTGACTTAAATTAGCCAGAATCTTCCTTGGCTTGTTTTCACTTGATTATCTAGATTTACACAGGGGTTGGAGAAGCAATTTATGCAATTCCAAGACGCCAACTTGTCAAAGAGTAAATCAAGGTGATTTTCATAAAAGTGTCTTGTGCTGTTATGAGAAATAATATGCTATTTCTCTCTCCTTCCTTCATGGAGGTATAGAAATATTGTGGTAATAAATTATTAGACATTCCCCATTCTCTCTCTCTTTTTAGAGTGTAGCTATCTACATTGATCCAAATGATTAAAAAATTCCAACTTAATTCAACTAATTTTAATAGAAATTCTGAAGATACCAGCATGCAAGAACTAAAAACTTGAAGGTAAGTATCTCTTTATTTTGCATATTTTAGAAAAGAAACAAAATCTATCTTGCTTTATATAGTTTTTTTCTGGATTAGTTGTAGTGTCTTAAAAAAAATAAAGTCAATGAAAAATTTTTACTCAATATTTGTGAATTTCTGCTATAGGGACATATTGTTCTTACTAATGGTTGAAGTATCAGCTAAAGATCCTGTAATCACCACATTTTTTAATTCTGTGAAAACTTTAAGAATTGTTTAACTCAGGATTTTTATTTACTTATTTTTTTTTTAAGATTTATTTATTTATACATACAAGCTGGGGTACAAGCCAGAGGTGTGGGGCGGCGAGAGGGTTCACCAGAGACAGAGTAGGGAGCAGAACAGACAGATCAGAAATACACTGCTGAGGGGAGCAGCAGGTGAGGCAGGAGAGGTCTGCTGCACCATGTGGGATTCTCCCCGGCTGGGCGTCGAACTCGCATTGCTGCTGCCGGCAGCTCCACAGCGCAGCGCTTAACCGCTGCGCCACCAGGGAGGCCTGGATTTTTATTTATTTTTAGGTAAGATACTTAATGTACTCAGCAATCACTATAGTTTAGCTAATTAATAAGTGGCAGATTTAAGGCTAGAAATTACAGTATTTTAGTGCTGCTCCTTAATTTCCTAGACCAAGTGTGCTGCCTTAAAAGACATTGGAAAAGCACTTTTAATCTTTTCTGAGGTGGGCAGACTTTAGGGCAACAGAATACGGCAACAGCGAAGGGATATTGTAGATCTGTATTTCAGGCCCCACTCTTGATTTTGACTCAATCAAAGGGAGATTTTCCTTAAGGCCTGATTCAATCAAACAAAAGTTTTTAAAAGGCCTGCAATCAGACTCTAAACAGGAGAGATTTCCCTATCTGGCTTGACAAAGTAAGCAGCCATTCTGAGGCAGCAAAGTGACAACACACCAAGGTGACTCCTGGGATCTGGGGCTAGTCTGTGCACCTGCGGTTGTTCTCCAGAAACACGACCAAGAAGATGTGGAGCTTCTCAAAAAACAGAGAAAAAAATATGAATTCTGAAAACAACTGGAATGAGACTGGAAGCAAATTTTTCCCCAGTCACACCTATTGGTGAAAAAGCAGCCTCGCCAATGCTTTCACTACAACCTTGTAAGAGCTGAAGCGAGGGCCAAGCTAATCCCAACCATGTCACTAGCCTCACAGAAACTCTGAGGTAATAAAGGTGTGTTATCTTAAGGCACTAAATTTGTGGTAATTTGTTGCTCTGCTATAGAAAAGTATGTGTTTTGAAGTTAGAACCTTTTTTAAGAGTAAGTTATGTTGTGTGTATAACTCACAGAAACTGCCCACTGCCATTGCGTCCTACATCACATCCCTTCCCCAACATTACTGCACATTTACCTCAGTGCTCAGGTCAGACTAAAGAAGTGACTGCTTCTTCAGGCAGAAGGATGGTTCCCAGACATTTGACAAGCCTGGGTAATTGAAAAATGTTTTTTGGGGAATAGACATAGTGGTCAACTTTTAATTTTACAATATAATGATATTAAAAAAAACACCTAGTATTTAATCATTTTATCATTTAAAAAATATAGTATGAAAAAGTTTGGCATAGAAATAAGCTATGAGAAACTCTCCCAAAATAGAAGTGTGCACATATGCACACGTGTTCTCATACACATACACACACAAACATATGCACACCTTCACTCACTCTATAATTTTCCTGCTTGCCTCAGACTGGAACAGGCATAACATGGCTACAGACCAGTAAAGATCTAACACTGCCATTGGAAGCAACTGTTTAAAAATCCCTGGACAGAGCCCATGCCATCTTCTTTTAGGTTGCTTATAATCTTTCTAGATTGAGTTTTTTCTCAATGAGTGAACTGCAAATATATAACTAGCCTTATTTATATCCATTAATTATGCATCTCTTACAAATCTCTTCATTTACCAGTGACCTCCTATTACTAGGCACTAGTCCATATACTCAGTGTATATTATATTATTATATCTTCACCACAGTCCCATGATTTGCATTAACATGATTTCCTCCATTGACAGATGCAGCATTTTAGGCAGTGAAGGCTTAAGTCACTTTCCCAAGTAATCTTAGGTTATGGAGCCCAACTTTAAGACACCATATTAGACTGCTATCCGAGTCACATATTGCTTAGGGCACATTCTTTTCAAGTTGATGTTTTACAATGATTGAAGCAGAAAATAGATGACTCTTAGGTGGAAAAGAAGACTTAGGAGAGGTAGGGCAAGGATCAAAGAGAGTTTCCAATGAATGTTGCTGGAGAGCTGCTCATCCACTGCAAAAAACAATCTAGACATAGACCTTATATATTTACAAAAATTGAAATGGATCATATACCCAAAGTAAAATATAAAATAAAACATTCCTAGAAAATAACTTTGAATATGAGGATGACTTTGAGATAAAACACCAAAGCATAATCATAGAAATAATTGATATACTGGACTTAATTAAAATTAATAACTTTTCCTCTTTAAAAGACAGTATCAGGATAATTAGAAGATAAGCCATAGACTCATAGAAATATTTACAAAAGATGTATCTGACAAAGGATTGCCATCCAAAATTTAAAAATAAATCTTACAACTGAACAATAATACAAACAACCTTATTAAAAAATGGCCCCAAACCCCCCAAAAATATCTCAGCAAAGAAGATGCAGGGGTGGAAAACTAGCATATGAAATGGTGCTCTACATCACATATTATCAGGTAAATGTCAATTAAAGTAATTAGTAGAAGAACTTATGAGCAGACAGGAATTTTCCAAAGAAAGAATTCTGCTTCCTGACAAAAATATAGAAATTGTGCCTGAGTTTTTGCTGTTAAACTGAAGACTACGAAGTCAACTCTTATTTGACTCTCAAGCCTGCTGACTCGCCCTGCAGAATTCGGAAATGTCTGTCCCAGCAAATATGTAACTCAATTCCTTAAAATAAATCTCTCTATATACATATTGGTCCTATTTCTCTGGAATACTCTGATTAATATATGTACCAATTAAGCTAAATATTAGTTCTAATTCTAAAACTCTTGAAGAAAATTTCATTGATAATTTTGGGGTGATAGTCTTTATGTAATATACAATTTAGGTACCCTGTGTAATCTTAATCTCAGTTTCCTTACCTGTAAAATAAAGACTAATTATAGTGCTGCCTTCCAGAGAAACTGTAAGAATTAAATGAAATGATCTGTGTCAAATATGTAGAACAATGCCTGAGGCATCAACAACCTTTTACATTATCCTTAAATAATGCCACATTGGATTTTTTTTTCTTTACAAATGACTAAAGTAGAGACATCAAATAATTCTTAAGACATTAAGTTAATTCATTTGACTTAGAAGTAAAGACTAAATTTCAGAATACAGCTTCTTTTTCTTAGGTTTTATATTTCTTTTTTTCTATTATTGACCAGTTTTCACTCTCCTACCAAAAAAAGTGTTTATTTTTTCCATGTTTTTAAAATTTAATTACATAGGTATCATTTATTTATTATTAAGTAACATTACATTTTAGCATTATTAATTTTCAGGTGTTTATTTTTGAGAATCAGCATGTGTGTGTATATATATTGATTTCACTTCTTAATGTCCAAATCACCATATCCTTGTCCTATTTTTCATGATTTTCCCACCCCCAGCCCTTCCATTCTGGTATGGTATAAACTTGCTGGTAATTTCAATACCAAATTTTATACACAAAAAGTTGAAAAGCCGTGAAGACTAGCACGATGTATTATAAAACTAAAAAAGTTTGTAAAAATTGCCATTGATATTGAAAACACTTTAAAACTGATTCACAAAAATAAGTAAATTTTTTTTTGGAACACTCACTAAAACAGACTTTCAATATGTAGTAGTTGTTGGGACTGATAATGGAGGTTCTTGTAAAATTCTGAAAAGTGGGGCCTCCCTGGTGGTGCAGTAGGTTAAGGGCTATGCTGTGGAGCTGTCGGTAGAGGCTACGTGAGTTCGACGCCCAGCCAGGGAGATTCCCACATGGCGTGGCAGACCTCTCCTGCTTCGCCCGCTGCTCCCCTCAGCAGCATATTTCCATAGATCTGCCTATTCTGCTCCCCACTCTGTCTCTGGTGAACCCTCTCGCCGCCCCACACCTCTGGCCTGTACCCCAGCTTGTATGCATAAATAAATAAATCTTTAAAAAAAAATTCTGAAAAGTGATCATAAATCCTGGCTTCGTTGATTTTTTTCCACCTGCCCACATGCTCTATATACTGGCAGAATTTGTATTAATTAACAAAATAGGTGAAGACATAAATTTTTATATTCTTTGTAATCTGGCTAATTTATTTGATATTTACATAAGTGATCAGCTTTAGATCAAATTTAGAGTAATTTTAAGAAATCAGAAGTGCAACTTAGGGACAAATTTGGGTGAAAAAATAAAGTACTATATTGTCCTATTACATACCCCTTTAAATATTGAAATTACAGAATAAAGATAGTCTTGTTAAGGAAAAAATTCATAGGTCACGTTTCTTCATGGTTTCTAGAAACAGAATGGGAATGAATCTAAAGACTAAAGACTAAAAATGTTGCTATCTTACATAAACTTGATGGACCTATTTCCCTAATACAGTAATTCTTTTCCAATTCTGACTTTGCTTATTTTAAGATTGAGCAAGCTGAATATAAAAGATGACTGCTCTTCATTAAGATACACACATCAGCTTCTAATATGTGCATGTATGTATGTCTGTATGTATGTCTGTATGCATGTATGTGTGTATATAGGTATATACAGAGACCTTAAACAACCAATTTAAAGAGTCAGTTTTCTGAGATTAATGAAGGACAATATCACACAAATATTTGTGAACACACATATGCACCTATAACATAATTCCCCACAGTTGGGGAACTTTGTGAAGTATCCATTTATTGTTCTACCCATACATGATTGGCCATAGTTAAATTCACAGATATGCCTACAGACACATGATAAAGCTGAAGAAAATGGAAATTTGCTTGGAAACATGAAAGGGAATGATCCTCACTCAAACTGATTCAGTTAATAAATTATCCTCCCTCCCCATATCCTCTGTCCTTTTCCTCTTCCCTCAAGTTTTGAATGAGAGCTAGTGCAACCTATGGAGCGTCCACTTGGGTTTAAGCTAGAAAGAGTTAAAGGAAAAATTTTGCCTTTTATAAATGTATACTGGATTTCCGTTAAGATATATTCTTAATGGTCTGTGAAATTTTCAAGATCTTCATCTAAAATTCAAGTCTTTAAAATTATATTTATTGGCTCTGGAATACAAAAAAACCCCATAAAATCACAATGAATAAATGTTTAATTAAATGTCTGCATAACATTATGTCAACTTCATTAATGATTAAATTTGGAGCTTTAAAAATTTTATTACATTTGAAAATGATTTGGTGGAAAAATTTCGCCATTTTGCAAGAATTCCCAGGTCTGCTAAGTGTCAAAAAATAATAGCCAATCACAAATTGTATCAATTAGACATACATACTATTAAGTGTAAGTAATAACATTCTTTTATCCAAATATAGAAATAGTGTTATCATGTTTGCTATGTTGCATCTTGTAACTTCCAAAAAATGGTTCCAATTCGAAAAGTTTAATTTGAATTAATCTATTATTTGTTGTTATTTCATGATAGGTAAGAAATATTTGGCTCATGTTTCGCTACTTTGAAACTTTTCAAACGAGGGGAAGCCTTAGACTGTGTTCCCTGGAAGCAGTTTCTGGGTAGAGTTGTGAGCCTGGTTACTGTGTAGCCTTCTCAGGAGGTACACAAGGCAGTGTGGAAAGCAACCTGGGCAGAGGAGAAGTCACCTGCAATATGCTTAAAAAGGAGGACTCAGCAGTTCCAAGTGAGCCCTGGAACTAAACTGGCCTGTCAGAGTTGCCCCAGATTGGAGAGATTCTGAATCCTGCATTAGTCTGTTAAACTGTTACAATTTCTTCTGAGAGGGGACATAATCTTTGGCAGGCAGCTCTAAACAGTTGAGGGAAGCTTTAGTGATGGAATCCAGACATAGATTATCATGGTGTGTATGTACTTTAGGGAGTATCAGATCATCTCCAACCAAAATTTAGCCCATATGTTACAGTTACAGACAAAGGTAAATTGGGTAGAGCTGGGATTTTATTCATTTCATTACTTTGTCACATGACTACAATCATAATGAAGTATTAGTGAAGGGTACCCTTAGACTCTCCTGAAGCTTAATATTTAAGTGCATCAGTATGCCAGATGAAGCGATCAGTATAATATAAAATGACCAAGGACTTCTTGAACACTCTAAATTCTGAACAAGTGGTATTTTATATAAAATAGACATGCACAATTCTGGACTTAATTTAATTTGGTCAAATCATAATCCAGAGTTATTATCTATTAAGCATCTATTTCTGGGCTAGACTCCCAAATGCATTTTATCACTTATTTCTAATTTATGACCCTTACTTTAATGAACAGGAACATGATGTCTGGAGAGTCAATTTAACTTGTCTAAGTTCACACCAGGTTTAAGGTATGATTGACAGAATATATTCCAAATATCTGTGACTCTGAAGTCCAGTTTTTCCTTTCCAACCTACCATATTGCTTCGATAGTCCAGAACAGGTCTTATAAAAAATCTTATAAAAATGTATGCAAAAATAGGGCCTCCCGGTGGCACAGTGGTTAAGCGCTGCGCTGTGGAGCTGTTGGCAGCAGCGAAGCGAGCTCGATCCCCAGCTGGGGAGCTTCCCACATGGCATAGCAGACCTCTCCTGCATCGCCGCTGCTCCCCTCAACAGTGTATTTCTGTCGATCTGCCTGTTCTGCTCCCCACTCTGTCTCTGGTGAACCCTCTCGCCGCCCCACACCTCTGGCCTGTACCCCAGCTTGTATGCATAAATAAACAAATCTTTAAAAAAATGTATGCCAAAAAATGTATGCAAAAACAATGCAAATATATGCCCAATAAATTGAAAAGAAGCTATACATGAATACTAATTCCATTGTAAATATAGCTTGCCACTATGTACCATATGTTGTTTGATGTGATTTACTGGAGTAAAGACTTCACTATTCTAGAAGGAATGTACTAACATTTCATTATCCCCTTTTTGGAGACTGGTAAAGCAATGAACACATGGGGTTAGGTAACTTCCAAAGTTACCTAGCTCTAGGCAGCAGAGTTGGCATCAGATTCCTGCAGTCTGTCTCCAGAAACTCCCACTTAATCACAAAACACTCTGCTCTTTGGGTTAAATGTTGATTATGTTTTAAGTGCTGATATACTACATTTCTTAAAAAAAGAAAGTGTTCCCCATTGACACACATTTCTGGTAGCCAAAATCAATGTGTAGAGTATCTAGAAAATTTCAAGGACTATAGGGGAACAGGATCCAAGAGTGCTATTTTTAAGCAGATGTAATGCATTGGCCTTTGAGCCTAACAATGGTAGTAAAAGTGTACTCCAAATGACACACAGTGTTACAAAATGTGCACCAGGTTTTAAAGTAAGCCACTTGAAATAAGAGTAGACAGCATCGTAGCTCAAGGATTGCTGTTCTGAATGCTCATCAAGAGTCTCCCAACAAGGACTTTACATCTACCAAAATTATCAAAACTATACTTTCTTTCAACCTTATAGATTTCTCAACCACTATCTTACTTTAAAAAACAAATGACGAAAATAACAAAAACCAGGATATAGGATACCGTTAACTATTTCCAGCACATACAGGGAAGATTATTTTTTCTCTGAAAAGATTGATTTAAGACTTTTCTCCATTTTCTATCATAGTCAAACACAAAAAAAGGTATCGAATAAAGGATAAAATTCAGTAATTATACAGTTACTTAATTAGGAAACAAATTTTTCAGGGCTGTTTCCAAGTTTGAGAAATATATACTCAGTGATTTTTTTTTTTTTTGATCAGCACTTAGTCTAAAGGGACTTTCTCCTGTTATAATAGCATTGTGTTAATGATAAGACCGAGAAGAAAGATTGAAGCATACACATGTACTCTTTAAAATTATTTTAGAAACACAGTCAGGATTCTTTGAATAAATATACTATTCTTGCCACTAAGTGCAAATATCTTATTATTATTATTTCCTATGTCTTAGAGAAAATTTTAGTACTAACCAAGGTAAAATTATTGTTTGCTAATTCTTGCTTCAAGACATGCACTCTGCATGTGTAAGCTTTGATGGGTACTAATGGACACTTCTAGTTTTGACCCTGAGGTTAAAAATAACAGCTTGTTTTTATTTACAGGAAGAATAAAATCCATCTTTAAACATTTTAGAAATCTCAAAGCTTTTTTCTCCTTATAAATAGACAAACGTCCACATTAGCACTTTCACTTCAATATGAGTCAAGGGCATTTTAAAATGTCACAACTCAGGGTTAACACTCTTATTTTTGACATTTGACCTTTAGATTTTTCTTCTTGTCTGTTTATACCTTATTGCCAAACACAGGGATTTAAGGTCGAATATAGTCTTTTCTTCATTGCCATAAGATACAAAGTCCAGAAGTTTTAAATATTTTGTATTTATTAGATTTCCCCAAGTTTTATACTAGCTTAAACCTCCTAAATATAGTGATATCTTCTTCTCAGGCTACTATTGCCCCCAGCAAGAATTGTCAATTATTTGATTCCAACTACAAGCCGCTCACTTTTTTGGCAGATGCTTGTGCGTTTGCTTTTCTAGACTACTCGAAACATTTTGGACTAGTCTAGCAAAAGTAAATATGAATACAGAAGACACACTGTAGTGTGCTATTACATGAGAAATCAAATACATTGTCAAAGTGATCCTGCTAAGATCAACTGACTGACATTATCTGAGAAACCAAAAGAAACTAAAATTTTCTTTTAAAATCACCATTACTTTCAGAATGGCACCAGTTAACAGAAATGTGATTTCCATGTACACTGTCTACTTAAAAGGCATTAAATACAATAATATTCTAAATCTATGAGCATGGAACATTGAATTTCTTACTAATCATTGAGTATAATAGAGAACAAACATATCATATGAAGATGGTTTTACTTTTGATATATTCAGTTTAATTCAGAATTTATGTTACTCATTACCCATTCAATAAATATATATTGATAATCTGTTATGTACCAGAATATGTTATGTACACAAAGAAAGTTGATATTCTCAAGAAATCTAGGAACCTAAGATTGAGTTCTGTCTTATACCACTCTTTGTATGTGATTTGCCTTTTTCCCCAATAGATATGACCTTTATAAACCATTATAAACTCTACAATGCATACTAAATCTTTATCTGCCTTCCAAAAGTATCCTCTACTAAACCCACATCCCTCTTGTCCTCATCAGAACTATGAGTATTTCTAGAAAATATAAGTGGACAAATTCTGCTTATCAGCTCCCCATCCCCTTGCACAGCTGAAATGACTAAGAATGGGCACCAAATACAAGGCTGACAATTTATAAGCCAAATAAAAGCATCTGGTGTGACTTTGAGCAAAAACTTTGTCCTAATATGAACACAGATGACTGGTAAGTTCAGTCAGAAACTCTCTTTGGGGAATTTAAACCAGTGAAACAAGAGTTGACTGTGTACAGCAAACCAAAGCAAAGAGAGATACACAGAAAAGACAGTATATACTTTCTATGGGATAGCAAAAGTTCTGAATACATAGTACCAAGTGAGATGAAAAATAATGAAAAACAGTCATTGTGGCTGAAGTGATAAACAGTGAGAAAGAGAAGTTTGTTTTTTTTTCCTAATTGTATCAAAATTTCTGAAAATTCCCAAAACCCTAACTTGCACTGTCTATGAGTTGGTTATACAGCTGCTTCTGGATTTCTCGCTCCATTATGTCTCTACTATAGTCCTATAATAACTATCTATCATTTGATGTGAACTTAGTGAGTCCCGCTCCCACTCACTAAAAAGAGCCTAAAGTATTTCATTACACCAACAAACAAAATAACTACAAAACACACTAATTATTACAGATAGAAATCATGAAGGGGAGGGGATATTTTCCTTGCTCCCACTTACAGGTAGCCATCTTGGATTACAAGCTCCAGTACACTGTGAACCAGATTTCCTGAGCTGGGGTACTGGGAAATAGGGGCAGAGCTGATGTTATACAGATGGACCTATATAACACGAAAGGCAGGAAGGCCCTCTCTCTTCTTCACTTCTCTGGTTTTGACTAATGCTTATGGACTTAAAGAAGACGTGTGGAGGAGAGACATACTGTGCTACATGGAAAAGGTAGCTAGAAGAGGAAATGGTAGTCATTATCTTGATTTATACTTTGATTTTGAATTTTGAGTCTCTCCTTCTGTTCCAACTCCTCAGGACCTATCTAACACTTTCTTGTAGTTTCTTGGTAGAAGTTACCTTAGACTTGTTGCAAGCTTTTGGATCTCAGCAGCCTCACTCTGGGCCAACGCTGTTTCACTGGGCATTTGCCCATGAGGGAATGGTTAATTTGGGGGTTTTATTGGGCAACTATTAGGAATATCCTTTATCCTCTTCTCTTTGTATGCACACTAGTCCTATTAAAGATCTTTTACACTAAAGTGTGCTTCTTTTTTCTTTGTGTGGCAAATAGTTAAACACCTAATAGTTTGTTAGGGGTATGTGTTAGCATAATGAGTTACCAAAGTATAGACCATTAATACTGAAGAGTTTGTAATATCATACTTGGAAATAGAATGTCCATAGGGAGAAAATAAATCACAAATAATATAGAACTATACATACAACCATTCTTGATCATATTCCAATATCTATAGGTAAATGCAAAATTAACATTAGCTCCAATGCATTCCTGAATACAGACTCTGAACCTGTGACCTGGGAGGAACATGTCCCCATAAAGAAATGTACATGGTATTTTAAGCAGCAAGAATTTAGAGCTGGGATTTAATTAGGAGAAATAATAAATATTTTCAAGGAAAATAAGAGAGAATTTTAAAATGAGTTCAAGCAAAATTGTTGATACTATGCTAGAGTTTACTACACACACAAAATCTCATTTAATTCTTATGGGTAATCTGGGAAGTGAATATTCTAAAATATAAAAATAATAAATTTGAGGCTCATGGAGTCTTCAAATTCAAACTTGAAAATGAAAGTTGTTACTTCCTGGCTCTAAAGTCCACATTTCTTTTCTTTCACCAAAATGTCTGCTCTTATTTAAGAATATCATCTTTGTCAAATAACACATAATAAACTCATTCTCACATTTGATTCTTGTGCCCTCACTATTTCTCTGAATCTTCTAAAAAGAAAATTCCTACTAAATTCTAAGTGCTGTCAAACAAAAGGCTGTTTTCAGCTAGTAAAAATGGGTCTGATATGTAGTAGGTGGTCAAGAAAAGTTGAATACATATTGGAGAAAAAAGCTTTACAGTTTACAAACATCACAGATTACTTAAAACAACATTGACTATCCAAACATAGCCCTGTTTTGCCTGTTGTGGTTGTAAAAAAAAAAAAGAAAAAGAAAAAAAGAAAAAGGTTATCCTTAGATCCTTAGTATTTGGGAAAACATAGCTTTAGCTGTGGGCCCTGGAGATGGTGTCTGTATTTGTAACTAGAACTGGTGAAAATCATTTTGTGGATAGGTTCCAAAACAAGAAAGGAGGTATTACCTATGTGATATGAGAGAAGAGTAAGTGAAAAAAAAGTAATGATTCAGTGGTATAGTTATTTCTTTCATTATTGTCTGGAAATTGTAGAGAGAATGTCTGTTTCAACTTGTTTCTGATTCTGAGCTATAGGTCCTTAATTAGAACATCACTATAAGATTGGATGACATGGGTGATCATTTCTTAAATATTAGATTACATTTATAAGCCTTCCAGTACTTCCCCAGGGTAAGAAGTGAAGATGTCAATGTTATTTAGGTCTGTGAGTGTCTGCAATTGTGACTGTAATTGTGATTATTATAAGTCTGCTTTTTGGTTAAAGGGCAGCAACTTCAAATAGGACAATGACGGTTGCAGCCTGGAACTTTTATACAAACTTGAAAAACATTTCCATCTTCCAAAGTGGGGTAATACTAATGATGCCTTTTGAACAAGGATCATATCCTTATTCAAAACATCACTGGTTTCAATTAGAATCCTTCCTCTGAGTTTAGCATACCTGGAATAATTTGTAATGAGTTTCTGATGATATCTTATTTCATTGACAACCCTGAGAAGCTAATTTTTTTTCTTATTAATGCCAGCACATTTTTTTTTTCTGAACTTCTACATTTCTGGTGTATCTATCACAGTATAGCTGATTTTTAATAAAGTCATATTCTTAAAATATACACTATTAGTCTTATGGATTGTTTCTATGATTTCAATAGGCTAGGAAAAATTTTTGATAGCTTAAGGATGTGTATTTGTTCCACTGTGATTTAAAAAAAATGGTTCTCATCTCCATAGTCAAACCCTAAAACTACTTTTTATATCAATAGTACTATTTAGCAATTAAGAGTGCCTAAAAAAAATCAACAAATATTGTTGGATGAATAAGTAAATGGCTAGTCACGGAGAATGACTGATATATAACAACCTGTATCAAGTACTAAATTTGCACAAATTCCTTGTCACAAGAAAACTAAGCAAATCTATTAGAATAAGCCAATTGAGTAATCTACGATCCATTGGAAAACAACTTCTTTCAGGACTGGGGAAAATGGAATGTTGCTTACTTTCAGGATTAGTATAGGTATTATTGACCATCACGCTTAAAAATCAATTGGGTTTTGTGTGGAGTGTGGGAATAAGATCCACTAAAAGCATTAAATTAAAATATTCATTTTTATCCTTATCTCTCAAATGCTACCTTCTATCTGCCAGGATTATAAACTGGCTACTGAGTGTCTCTGCAAACTTCTTTTCTCTCAGTTCACCTTTGGGATTCTCCTCCAGTTAGAAAGTAATGCCTCTTTAGAACATTCATTCTTTTTGCTGAGGGGAAGGTTAATAATGCTTTGGATGAAAACAAAACAATAGGCTCACTATTGTCATAAACATGCTAATGTTAAACTACTATCTTGTTCTCCTACTTCTCAGAAATAATGCATTTTTCAAATGCTAAGAGTATTCTCTTTTGTAGAGCAAAGGGTTTCTCTACAAATAATACTATTGGGAACTAAAGCAGACACAGATATTGAAATGGTGATCCTTTATTCATAACCATATGCTGCTACTGATTTCCTCACCAAGGCATTTATAAATGTATTCCTTTTTCTCCTATTTCAATGGAGACATATTATAATTATTAAAAGTACAATATGTAATAAGAAGAGAAATGATAAGTGATCTCATATTAACTCACTGATGTTTCAGCTTCTACTATTTTGCTCTTATCCTACATAAGCATGTGAAATGTATTAATAATTAACTGTGATTTAGAAATTAAGTATAATAGCTGTGCTATCCATTTATAGCTTATGTGAACATTTTTTAATTTGAAAATGTTAAAGATACCATGTTTAGAACACATCATAGTAGACTAAAAATAAATCAATGACTATAGGTATAGATTAAAGAGACAATCTAAGGAAATAAAAACTTAATAAAAATCTATTGAATTCATTGTATGTATAATGTGTTTTAACTATAAAGCTGGTTTATACTTTATAGATTGACAAAAATTTTTATGATCACCAACTAAAATACTGAAAATTTTAAATTAGATGAAAAAAATCAAGACTCTACTATATACTATTAAAAATACTACTTACAGGGCTTCCCTGGTGGCGCAGTGGTTAAGCGCTGCACTGTGGAGCCATGGGCAGTGGCGACGCGTGTTCGAAGCCCAGCCGGGGAGATGCCCACATGGTGCGGCAGACCTCTCCTGCCTTGTCCTCTGCTCCCCTCAGTATTGTATTTCCATCTCTCTGCCTGTTCTGCTCCCTATTCTGTCTCTGGTGAACCCTCTCGCTGCCCCACGCTTCTGGTGTTTACCCCAGCTTGTATGCATAAATAATCTTTAAAAAAAATAAAAATACTACTTACAAGGACATAGCTTGTTTAAAAGTAGAAGAACAGGAAAGATCATGCAAACACAAATCAAAAGAATGTTGAAAGGGCTATTTTAATGAGTAATCTCCCCCACCCATTCATTGTTTTGCTCTCCACAGTTCATAGTACCCATTGTCAACTGAGGTCAGAAATGTTACATACAGGGCCTCCCCGGTGGCGCAGTGGTTAGGCGCTGCGCTGTGGAGCTGT
The DNA here is from genome assembly GCA_004024925.1 of Scalopus aquaticus. Classification (NCBI taxonomy): domain Eukaryota; kingdom Metazoa; phylum Chordata; class Mammalia; order Eulipotyphla; family Talpidae; genus Scalopus; species Scalopus aquaticus. The sequence goes on from PVIJ01000338.1 coordinate 235,781, forward strand.
CGGCAGCGGCGACGCGAGTTCGACGCCCAGCCGGGGAGAATGCCACATGGTGCGGCAGACCTCTCCTGCCTCGCCCGCTGCTCCCCTCAGCAGTGTATTTCTGATCTGCCTGTTCTCCTACCCGCTCCGTCTCTGGTGAGCCCTCTCGCCGCCCCACGCCTCTGGCCTGTACCCCAGCTTGTATGTATAAATAAAGAAAAAATAAATCTTTAAAAAAAAAAAAAAAAAAGAAATGTTACATACAGTAAGATACACTGAGAGGAGATTGGGAGAGAAATATATCCACACAACCTTCATTATAGTAAATTGTTAAAATTATTGTTTTATTATTTTTTTTTAAATGTATTTATTTATACATACAAACTGGGGTACAGGCCAGAGGTGTGGGGCGGCGAGAGGGTTCACCAGAAACAGAGCGGGGAGCAGAACAGGCAGATCAGAAATACATTGCTGAGAGGAGCAGCGGGCGAGGCAAGAAAGGTCTGCCTCACCATGTGGGATTCTTCCCGGCTGGGCTTCGAACTCGCATCGCGCACTGCTGACAGCTCCACAGCGCAGCCCTGTTTTATTATTCTTAATCTCTTTACTGTACATAATTTTTAAATTAAACATTATCATATGTATATATGAATGTTTAGGAAAAAAATCTGTGAATATAGGATTTGGTACTCTCTTTGGTTTTTAGGCATCTACTGGGGTTCTTAGAATGCATGTCCTGCAGAAAAGGAGGGGACTACTGTATCAGACAAGGTGGTTTCAGAGCAGAGCTAGAGATACTGCATGATGATAAATAGATCAAGCTTACACGAACATAAAGATATTAAATGTGTATGCACCTAATAACAGACTTCAAAATATATGAAATAAAAACTAATAGACCTGAAGGGAAAATTAGACATATCTAAAGTTATAACTGGAAGCTTCAACATCCTTTACTCAATAACTGACAGAAAAAGCATATGGAAAATCAGTAGGTATATAGGATATCTGAATGACATCATTAAACAACTTGACCTAATTAGTACTTGTAGAAGACTCCAACCATTAACAGCAGAAAGCATATTATTTTCAAGTGCACAAGGAATATTAACCATGATAGACTACATCCAAGGTTGTAAAACAAAGATTAAATACATAAAAATATTATAAATTATGTAAAGAATATTAAATACACACTATGTAAACAATATTAAATACATTTTAAATAGAAGACAATAATTAAAAAATAATTAGAAAATTAACCAGTTTGACAATAAAATACATTTTAAAGTAACTGAGTGAAAGAAAAAGTCATAAGAGAAATTAGAATAATTTTCTATTGAGGAAAATGAAAAACATCAAATTTGTGGGATGGATTTAAAGAAGTATGTCAAGGAATGTTTATGACATTAAATACATCTATTGGAAAAGAAGAATATCTCAAATCAACTAAGTTTAGTTTCTATATTAAGAAATTAGAAACAAGTAGAAAGAAATACTAAAGAACATAAATGGAAAAGATGGAAAACAGAAAATGATAAATTAATGAAAACAAAAGGAAGTTTATAAAATGACCAATATAATTGATAATCCTAGGCAATACTGACCAAGAAGGTGGGGAGGAAAAAGAATGAACAAAATCAAGAATGAAAAGGGGTGTGATCAGATACTAAGGACATTAAAAAGATAATAAGGAATATCAAGCCCAATTTAACCACTATAAATTCAATGATTTTGATGAAAGAGACTCTTCTTAAGAGAAAAATAAGACACACTAGAGGACATAAATGACCAGCATGCTTTTATATTAATTAAGTAAATTGAATTAGAAGACAAAACCTTTAAGCAAAGAAAATTTTAGGTCCAGAAGATATCCTTAGTAAATTCAATCAAACATTCAACATCAACAACAGTAAAATAATTCCACAGAAACTATTTTAGGGCCTCCCTGGTGGCGCAGCGGTTAGGCACTGCGCTGTGGAGCTGTGGGCAACAGCGATGTGAGTTTGACACCCTGCTGGGGAGAGTCCCACATGGCACGGAAGACCTCTCCTGCCTCGCAGGCTGCTCCCCTCAGCAGTGTATTTCCGACGATCTGCCTGTTCTGTTCCCCACTCTGTCTCTGGTGAACCCTCTCACTGCCCCACGCCTCTGGCCTGTACCCAGCTTGTATGCATAAATAATTTTTTTTTAAAAGAAACTATTTCAAAATAAAGAAAAGAAGGGAACACATCTAACTCATTTTATGGGACAAGAATTACACTAATATCTAAATTAGATAAATATATCACAGAAAAAGAAAATCATAAACTAATAACTCATGATCATAAGAGCAAAAATTCTCTACAAAATGACAGTAAATCAAATAGAGTAATCTATAAAAGGGATCATACATCATAACCAAATGGTGAATTTTTAAAGAATGTAGGGATGGCTCAATATTTGAAAATCAATCTGCAATTGGTATGACATCCATTCACGGTAAGAAACAAAAATCTTGCAGCAAGTTAGACATTTAAAGGAATAACTTTGTTATAAATGGTGCTTATAAACACACACACACATACATACACACATATACACATACATACATGCATCTACATACAGAAAATTTCACAGCACTCAATGACTAAAGGCTTTCTTCTAAAGATTAGGCAAAGGTATCTATTTTATTCTTATTCAAAATACTAGTAGCCTTAGCTTGTATAATAACACATTTAGGAGATTCAGGTTAGAGCCTGAAGTAAATGCTAAAGGGAATGCTAAACTTGATAATGCTGAATTAGCCAAGAAAAAGGTTTTACGTATCCTTAGGTTGGTAGAATATCATGGGGTCCTGAGGTGCGATACTATAAATCAATATTTGGGAAATTCTCTGAGTGTCTTGTTTCTGCTCATCTTTTAAGCAGGTTCCCAAATTGTGATATGGATTATCTTGCAAAGATGTTTGTAACATAAAAAACCTTAGGAGAAAGGTGGTATTTCCCTATGGAATAAAAGTCATGCTTGTATATTATCTAACATAATAAAGATAGTATCTTTCTCTGGGTTGTAGGACAGGCATACTTAAATTTTGCATTCCCTACACTCAAGTCTTCTGTCAGAATCTATTGCAGGTGTAGGTATCACCCAGCCTTCTTCACAAGGCCCTTTGGGGAACTGACACAAGATAATGCTAATCTCTGGCTACTGCTAATGCTATGAGTAACAAAACCCTTTGTCTCTGACCCAGGGCTATTGTATCTTCTCCCAGCATCTATGAAACTGTGACAGGATAAATTAATAGCCTGCAAGAAGTATAAAATGTCAGCGCCTTCATAGGTCCAGTCTTTTAAAGGAACATTTGGCTGTAACTATTAATATTCAAAACGCATATGACCAAGGAGTTTTATTTCACTGTATTTAATTTAGAGCCATATTATTTTGTAGACATAAAGGCACATCAGTATATGCAGCAGTGTATGCACATAAATATCCACACAGGATAACAATCAAATGGCTAAATTATAGGACATCCATCAATTATATGAAATGAGGTCAAGCCATGTGTACTTAGGTGAGAAGACTTTTTGAGAAATATATTAGCTAAAGAAAGCAATCTTGAGCAATGCTATAATTCTATGTATATAAAAACACAGTATGTGTATATAGATATTTATCAACATATATCTTGATATCTATTTCTTTATATAAATACTCTGAAAAATTACTTGATTATCTAAAACTTTAAATGTTACTACTGGGGAGGGGACTAGAATTGGGAAGTGTGACATTAAGATTTATATTAAGAACTATCATACAACTTTTGTCTTCTACCACAACAGCATTCCTAAAAATCCCTTGGAATTTCCTCTGGTAAGTAAGGTATCTTTAGGTATGCTAATGAAGAAACTTTTAGAAAGCCCTTAGGTAACAAGGTTGGGGTTTGTTGCTAGGGGAACCAACTCTGTGATTAGAAGTTTGGAACTTTCAGTTCCTTTCCCCACCTCTCAAGCTCTTTTTCTCCCACCTCTTGTGCGTCCAGAGGGGCTCAAGATTTAATCAATCATCAGTGGGCAATGATGTAATCAATCATGTCTATTAGTAAGACCTCCATAAAAACTCAACAGGAAGCTTTCTGGTTGGTAAACACATAGAGATTTGGGGACAGTTACATGCCACAAAGGGATATGAATGCCATTTCCCCATGTCTTGTTCTACACATCTCTTTTATTTCACTACTCCTGTGTTGTTGTTTTTAATAATAAAATGTTGTGGGCCTCCCTGGTGGCGCAGCGGTTGAGCGCTGCGCTGCGGAGCTGTCGGCAGCAGCGATGCGAGTTCAACGCCCAGCCGGGGAGAATCCCACATGGCACAGCAGACCTCTCCTGCCTCTCCCGCTGCTCCCCTCAGCAGTGTATTTCTGATCTGCCTGTTCTGCTCCCCACTCTGTCTCTGGTGAACCCTCTCATCGCCCCATGCCTCTGGCCTGTACCCCAGCTTGTATGTATAAATAAATAAATCTTTAAAGAAAATAAATAAAATGTTGTTCTGGTTAGTAATATATTTCTCGGAGTTCTATTAGCAACTCCAGAAAATCCATCAAACTCAAAAAGGAGATCATTGAGATTTCCAGGAAATTTGGTAAGATGCCCAAATGACAATATAAACTTGTGACTGGGGTTTGAATGGTGAGGAGAAACAGGGTTTGTTACAGGGCAACCCCAATGTGAAATGGTTGGCATGAATGTGAGTCCTCACTCATGTACTTAAAAGGGACTTACACTGAGACTCAACTGCAGGCACACACACAAAAGGTGAATAAAGGATTTATTTACAAAAAAGGGAAGTGAAGGGAGGAAAAACCCAGTGGGAGAGATAAATTGGTGAATGCATCCTACCAGTTTTGTGTAGCTGGGACCCACTAGCACGTTGAAAGCTGGGGAGAAAAACCAACCACCCCCAGACCCACATGTCTCTGGTTATATACCAAGTCTGGCTGATTAACTCTACCTTCAGTTCCCAGTAATCCTGCCTTAGGTAGTGATGTCATTATGGGATTTGCAGTACTTGGTGCCTTGGATCTCTTTGGCCTGGGGTGGGGGTGGAGTCCATAAAACCTGAGTTTGTGGAGTTAGTTCAGGACATCCCCATACTCTTAACCTGTAGAATCTGAGACTGTCTCCAGGTACAAAGTGTCAGAATTGAATTGAATTGAAGGACACCAAGCTGATGTCCAAGAATTGCTTTGATGTGTGGAAAACCACTGCCCCACAGATATACTTCCACACATTGGAATTGAGTCTAAGAGCTCCTTAAGGAAGTATTGTCTGTGCTCATGAATTTTTATTTCTCAGAACTGGTTGAATTTTTAAATGATCTGAATACATTTATTATTAAATAAAAAATATATTTGCTATATGAAGATATTTCTACAAGAAAGTATATTTACACCCAGCATTTTATTTATATATATATATATATATATATATCAAAGTAACACAGATGTTATGCAGTTATTAAAAATGCAACAAATATTTATTATCCATTTATCCCCTGAAGTCATACTCATCATGGTGATTCTACCTCTGCAAATTTTATGTTTTCATCTTTCTCAAACTGCTAGTGTGCTCTCTTGATTCCAGTTCCTGATTTCTATTGTTTTTGCCCCATGAAAATATATTTATTTTTATTAATATTACGATTATTATTTATTCTAGTTACTATATAATTAAATATATTAAATATATATTAAATATATAAGTCTGAATATTCATAATATCACCAACAACATTAATAATGATTAAAATTACCATAATAATATTATGAAAATTTAATTATATTTATTATGTCCCTATGATTTATACATGTGCTATGCAATTATGTGGAATAGCATACTGTTAGGGGACACATACATCGATACAATGCATTTGGAAATAAATTTGCTCATATTTTATAAAGTGAATCATCTGCTCATCTTACAGACTTCCGCGTCTATTGCTATAGAGACTTTTTCACATATTCGACAGGAGTGATATACAGGCATGTTCATGGTGTCATTGCTCATACTATTAAAAAGCTGGAAACACCCAAGATGTCTGTAGACCAAAGAATGAATACATTGTGATATAGTCATACCACAGAACATTTAGGTGAAAAAAATTTAGTGAAAAAGAATAAAGTGTGGTTTCATTAAAAAAATAAGGGTAATTCCCAGAAACAATATTGAGTGGAAAAAGCAAGTGGGAAAGAGTGAATTGGGCTTGGAGTCCAGGAGTTGGGCCCCAAGGGGGCTCAGTTCTTGGAAAGAATTCAAAGTCAAGACCACACTTAGGCAGAAATGCAAGAGATTTGCATTTCTCATCAGTGCAGAGTACATGATGTTGTTTGCTAAAATTAAAAATAAAAAAATAATTTGTGTGTTTGTGTATAAATAAGTGATACAATTTTATAAGAGCCAAAGCAATGATAAACGCAAAATAGGTCATGTGAAAGACAGTCAGGGACAAGTGATGAGAGAAGAAAGAAGCCTAAGTTGATGCAACTATGTTCGTGAGACTAGTTTGTGCTAGTTTTCATAATTATTCCTTTTATATTTCCATGATAAGTATTTACAGAAAGTATATATGTATGTGTGTGTATGCATGCATGTATATATGTATATGTGTGTGTGTGTGTGTATTCCCCCCATAAGGGTTAAAATATTTACACACCCATGTGAAAGTACCTAGGGAATCAATGATCATCCTTATTTTGAATAAACGTCTCTATATTGTATTTATCTTTGACTTGAAAACACATTGTAATATTTTCTTGAGACCCCACCCATGTTCTAGCAGGCAAGAGAGCAGAGCCACTTTCACAGGCCCTATACTGTATTCAGAAATCTGTTACCTGAAGGTGAAAGCAATCTTTTCACACCCACTGGTGACCAAAGAGAAAGATAAAAAAGATTTAACAAGGGGTACCCAACCTTTGTATCTTTGCAATGCATTATTTTGCAGAGAAAAAAAAAATAAATCCTTGATTGCCTTCTTTTAGCATTAGCATATCATTAGGTCAGGATAATTTAGAACTAGAAGGTCTCTTCTATAAAGAACAATTGTATTCTTAATGTCAGTGACTCAAGATTTTTATCTATATAAAATCAATTCAAATTTGTGCTTACTGGAACAGCTCTGACAGAGTAAAATCTGTTGGATTACTTCATGAGTTCGAATCCTCACCTTGATTATCTAATTAACTCTTGTCTAACATTGAGACTTTACTTCAGTTCACAGATACTGGAAGTTATTTTGGAAGGACATATTTTACCCTCTTCTGAATGTGCTTTCTGTTTTAGGAGATAACTAACATGACCTTCTTCTGTGTCAAAGCTGTATGTGCATGTGCAAAAAGGGATGACACTATCTTGAGTAACTATTAAGAAGAGTGTAGGTATTTGTTTATAGGAGGCATTTCTACCAACATGAATTATGTTTTTAAGAATAAAAAGATTCTATACTAAGAAACAGCATAGGTGCTACTGGAAGATTCATGCTGTGCGATGGAAGTGAGGATTATTTTTTATGGTCTAGGGTTTCTATAAATAGAATTAACCAGACATCAATTATCACCTCATTGAAAGGATAAGTCACGGTGACATCTACAGCTGAGATCAAACTCATTGCTTTTGCAATGTGAATTAGAGTAGGAGAGAACTCTATTGAAGGGTTAGTATGCACTGCAAAATTGAAAACATTTATATTTTAAGTAACTCAGGGAAAAACAAGTTCTGATTTGCGTATAAGGTTAATTTGCAAAGATCTTATTTACATGCAAGTGCCTTAAAGAAATACATTTCAAAGAAAACACTAGAAGATACACACATTCTGTGCACTTTTGATGATGGCTGGAATTGAAGGGACATAAATTTCAATGGGTATTTATTTTTATTTTTTATTTTTTACTGGCAAGTAGAAGCTAAAGAAAGGGTTATCTTTGATTGAAAGCATGTGCTCCTGGGTGGTGAATAAAGAGAGATGGTTGACTTTTTTTACTACAGCTCAAAAACATATCAGATAAATATGCCCACCAGCCTATTTGGACACAGCAGTAGGTATTACCATCTGCTCCCAAACATGCCTGAAACCCTGAGCTCTTCCATTTTGGCATTCGAGTTTAGGGGGGAAGAGCATGATGTCCTAAAATACACTGATTTCTGAAAAGTGCCTTAAAAATGTTATCTCTAGTGACAGAGTTGTATGAATAGCTGGGTTTGCTGTAACCACCACTGTTTCCTTTGGGAAACACTGCACCCAAAATTCTTCCATGACGGAGGAACAGGATGACACGACCAGGAAATATAACATCACATTGAGATAAGCAGGTATAGAGAACACTGTTCAGGAAGATGATTACATTTAATTGGTTGTGCCAATAAACAAAATGCACAAAGCAAAAATTTGATCACAAAAAATAGAGACTGTTAGCATCTTTATGGATGAGGAAAAACATCCTGGGTAAATAGTAACTACATTCTGAAGGAAATGTTCCTGTCCTGCTTCCAGAGATATTTCTAAGCAGGTTCATTACCTTCTTGAGCATTAAATATCGACAATCTTAACGATGACAATTCTTAGGGAACTCATAGCCAGGCATCAATTGTACAGCCCCTTTTCTTCAGGAACTACATTATATCTCATCATATTACTAACTCTGAATTCCAAATTCTCATTTGCACTGTGCATGTAATCATTCAGAATAATCTGATTGCTTAATAAGAATATGCAATGCAACTATTTGATTTCACATAAATATAGAATTTCTTGATGTAAATGCAGGTTTATTTTGTTAATTTTTATTATGCCTGGTCTTTAGAAGACATAAAAGGGGGAAATGTTTAAAAAACATATGAGATATTAAAATAAAATTTGTAACAATAGACCAACACAAATGAAGAGATAAATAGTAGAAAGCAAGAGAAGATGAGCTTCGGCAAATGAAAAAGAATGATATTCAATAATTAAACAACTAGCATTGGAGATAAAATAAAGTACCTTTCAGAAAGATGTTTTAGAATTCAGTTACTGGGTAGAATTTGGGATATTGGGTAGATACCTATTCCTTATTTTCAAGAAGATAGATAGAACTTTAATTACAGGCAGATGATACTCTTGAATGAACAGAAGGATTTTGCTGGCAGATCTATAAAAATACACCTGCAAAGATATGATTAGCTTCCTTACTTCCCAGGAAGTCAGAGATGGTAATGGGGGATATTCTGAACATTCTCTTTATGCATTATTAAGACTGTAGAGTAGGGACGGGGAGAGATCATCATAAAGCCAACTATCTGCATAAGATTGTCATGACTGAGAGTACAAAAGAGGGAATAAATAATAAGATAAGTATCTTTTGTAGTACCTGTTTTAAAAAAGTATTTCCAAAGCATTAAAACCATTCCATTATCTATGAGAAAATAAATCTTTGAGAAAATAAAGACTGGAGATATGACTATCTCAAGTAATTGAGATGACTATCCCCTAAGTAATTATCTGATTAACCCACACGTACAGTAAGTGGAACTATTTGTACTTTAAATATTTAACATGAGATGAAACTATTCCTTGACTGTATATATGGAAAATCTTATTTAAACTATTCTAGAGGGCCTTCCCTGATGGCGGAGAGGTTAAGTCTCAGCGCTATCTTGCTATCACGTCTGTGGCCTGAGTTCTATCTCCCGCCAGGGAGCTAACACACATGGTGCATCAGCCCTCTCCTGCCTGGCCTGCTGCTCTGCTCAGCAGTGTGTTTCAGTCAGTCTGCTTGTTCTGCTCCCCACTCTGTCTCTGGTGAATCCTCACTCCCTGCACCCCTGGCCTACACCCAGTTCTTTTATGCATAAATAAATAAAAATAAATTAAAAAAAAACTATTCTACAGTGCAAGGATTATTAAATATCTTAATATTTTTTCTAAATCCACTATTTAAATGCTGTATTAATTACTGATACTACCTGAAATACCAAGATTTAAGACTATAGTTGAATGGTATTTGTAAAGAGGCAAAATCAGAAATCTCTTGGGGTTGATTTGATTTAGTGCTTATCATAAATGACCATAAATGATCTATCTGTCAAGACTGAATTGTACTGACCAGTGTTTCAAGGTAAGTATATAAGATCTTCATTTAAATGTAACCTTTTCCTAGATTTTTAGATGATTTTTGAAGAGCACAGCTAGAGTTTTTATTGCATGGTTTAAGCATACCTAGGTTAGAGCTGCTACTCTATTTTTGGTATCTTTTTATTTTTTATTTAAAAAAATATTTATTTATTTATTTATTTATACAAGCTGGGGTACAGGCCAGAGGCATGGGGTGGCGAGAGGGTTCACCAGAGACAGAGCAGGGAGCAGAACAGGCAGATGGGAAATACACTGCTGAGGGGAGCAGCTGGCGAGGCAGGAGAGGGCTGCTGCACCACGCAGGGATCTCTTGTGTCCGGCAACGAACTCGCGTTGCCACTGCCGACAGTTCCACAGAGCTGCGCTTAACCGCTGTGCGACCAGGGAGGACCCTATATTTTTATTACTAAAAAGAGTCTTATTGTGAGTATTTCCTGTCATGTAGACACGAGAGCAAGAAGAAACAAGTCATGATATGCCTCCATTGTCTTTGAAATTTACCATGCATCACACCAATAGTGCCTGGGTTGGGGCAATGATCTAAGCAGAATAAAATGGCCAGTTTGAGCCACTGAACCCAAATCATGCTGCTGGAACTGTGGCTTATTCACAGCCATTCAATGATTAAATGCCAGCAAAGGGTTTTAGAGAGGTGGCCTTCAGCCATTTGGCATTCATCAGCATGTAGGTCAGATCTGCTCCAAGAGCCTAATCACCATCAATCAGCAAGATAACAACTCACCCTCTCATTGATTTGGAGTTGAAAGATTTGTCTTCCCACCATGGTTACTTATTACATAGATAATTTAGCTTATGTGGAAAAATATTCCCTTAAATTTATAGACTACATTAGTTTTATGTGGTGATTATATATGGAAGTTATTTATTAAAAGCGGATTTGATCCCATTGAACAAACTAATATTCTTCATAAATTAATTTGCTGGAGAGTTTTTCTTAATTTTGGGAACATCACTCCAAGAAAAATAAAACGACGAACAAAAAAAACCAAAATAACTACAAAAAGTAAATTTTGTGAGTTGTTAGGCTTTTTATTTAGTGGGATAAGGTAATTTTCTAATCTAATCAGCATTATATTCTAATGGTTTGCCCTCAGATATAATTTAGAAAAGGGTCTTAGAACAGTCATTTAGTAATTTAATTTCATTAAGAAAAATAGCTTTTTTATACTAATTTGAGAGCAAAATGAAAAGGTTATATTTGTCTTAAATCAATGTCTTTTTAAAAAGATGCATCAAACCTCTGCTTGGGTTGAGGTGGAAAAATTTTGGGAAGTCATCTTGGATTAAAAGAAAACATGAAATCAATAAATATGTGATGAACTTTATATGTTAAAAAGCTATACGAAATACACAATGTTATAGAAAATAACTGCCAAAAATAGACATTAGTTTAAATGTCATAAAAATAACATGGAGCAAATCATATTTGATTCATTTAAAAATAGGAAAGGAAAAAAAATAAAGATAATGTGCCTACTCTAATTTTTGCAGGTATTGAAACTTTCATCAGAAGATTAAGCAATTCTCCTAAAAAGAAAGTCATCACCCCTTGTAAATCAATTTTGTTAATACAAAAGGACCTTTGAAAAAAAAAAAAAAGGACCTTTGACCAACAGACAGAGCAGGGCTTAGCCAATGTTTTTTTGTAAATGACTAAACAGTAAACATTTAGGCTGTACAGGTCTTACAGTTGCTGTCACAAGTATTCAACTCTGGTGTTGTGGCAACAAGCAGTCACGCAATAATAAATGAAAGAACATGGCTGTCTTCGAATAAAGCTTTATTTGTGGGCACTGAAATTTGAAATTCATGCAAATTTTATCTGCCATGAGATATTATTTTTGAAATGTGTTTCCAAATATTTAAAAAATGTATCAAACAAATTCTAAACTCATAGAATCTAAAAACAGGTGCAGAGTCAGATTTGACTAATTGAACAGAGTATGCCAATTCCTGAGATGTTTACTGTCCATTCTGACTCAGGTGTGTGTTTGATGATAACGCTAGCAAAACATTTATTTCTAGAGGTACTCAATCCTGTGATCATTTTCTCTGAAAGCCACTGTGTCAGTCAAAACGAGTGTTGTAAGACCCATTTTCAATAGTATCTTGTTAATGTCTCATGAAATAGGAGCTTGAAGATAAGTTTTTTTGTTGATTAACTTTGAGTGATTTGTTTCTTAGAGTCTCTTCACTTTATACCTCATTAACATCAAATATCTCATTCATTCATTTATTTACTTTTCATTCCTTCGTTCATTTTATCATTATACATTAAGTGCTAGGCATGTTTCCTAAGCATTGGGGAAAAAGGTAACTTAAACATGACTCCTGAACTGCAAGCACTTATAATACCTGTGAAACAAACAAACTAAAAAGGTTGGATTCCAATGTGAGAAGTGAGGCGAGAATTCCAGGACACCATGAAAAAGAAAGGATGTCTTGGTGAGACAGAGATTATAATGGAGACTTTAGGAAAACATCTGTTTAATATATTCAAAGATGAGAACACTTATTGCTTACAGTCTCAGATAATACCTGTATTTATTATGTATACAACCATGTGGCAAATGCTTGCATATTTTATAGTCATAAAGTTTTAGGAATGGACGGTATCTTGGTCGTACCTTGTTTGGATTCTCAAATTTAGTAAACGAGGGAAATGTTTTCACGACAAAAGTTCAAGGTCACCCAAGTCTTTAATGGTGGTTTATTATTAAACTTCTGATCTTTTCAGTACTAATACAATATTATATCCACCATATTAAGCCTCCCCTGCCTCTTCCATAGCTTTTACTGACTTTACATTGTTTATTCTCACTTTCCTATGTAGATTCTCTAAGTCAACTTGCTTGCAGAGCTCTTATCTCCTTTTCCAGTGATTCCTTAATAAATATAGTTGATAAAAATTGAGAAAAAGTAATTGGAAATAATGCTCAAATGAATGTTACCTCTTTTGTATTTTCTGCTGATCTGAAGTAAAAATACAATTACCTCAGCTCTCTCAGACTCAGCATATTGTGTTCTTCATTCTAGGTTACTCCATAAATTGCAATTATCATCATTTATGGCACTCACAAGATTATAGGTGACTGAGTACTTCATCAACTAAAATCAGAATCTCCCATCACACAAAATAAAACACTTGTATAATGATCCCGGGGAGTGGATTAAACACGCTGAGTGAGAGCTGCACACTGAAAATGTTCAGGGGATTATCCCTTTAGCTTTTCAAATGGCATTCAACTGAAGTGAAATTGATGTGGCTCTGCTTAAGTTCAGTACAATTTTGGGGTTTAGACGTTTATATTTCTACTTCCTGCTATTTAAGCGTCTAACAATTTTAATGCAAAGAGTGGGAATCACATTCTCCCTTTACCCCATAGTGATATGGATGCATATTCCCCAACTCCATCATCTTCCTTTTGCTATTTGGGGGTGTGGTAATGGGGGTGTGTGTGTAGGCTTCTGAGGAAGAAATTTTGTGGGCCATCTTGTTCCTACAAGTTTGTGTTTCTTCTAGGGCATCACCATCTCAAAAGGGGAATATTTGGCTGGAATACTCAGAAAAATTTCTAGGGACTGGACACAATAACCACCACTTAAACAATGAGAGAGACTTCACTCATGGTGGTGATTAATCCCTTAGGGGGTCACATATAGTTCAGGGTTCAGGCACATTATTTCATTTAATTTACAAAGAATCCTATGAAACAGTTATTATTATTGCTATATTTTTCAAATAATAGCAGTAGTACATGAAATTATATGGAATTTGAAAGCTAAAGTTAGAATGAAAATATCAATAGCTATACCAATATGTGTATGTTACTTGCTATGTTTTACAGATTCTTCTAAATACTTTGTAGATTTATTTAATCTTCCAAGCATTCATAAGCATTATTATTCCCATTTTGAAATTATGAATTATAGTTACATAATACCTTTAATATTACAACTAATATAAGTCAGAACAATGGTTTGAACCCAGTCTGACTTAGGAAGTCATATGTTCAACCATTATATTACAGAGAAACTCTCCTAAGAGTAAGACAATGGAGGGTATTTTTCATCACTCCCAATCTATCTTCCCATAAACAAACAAAAACCCTTTTATCTGTAGGGCCCTACTTAACTTTAATTGGGACCTCATATACCAAAATGACTTGTGTAATTGAGCACACAGTGATTTGGTTGTTGGTTTAAATATAGATGATTGTTCTTTCCCCATATTTCACCCTGAAATCCATGTCTTTTTCATCTCAATGAATAGAAATTGTTATGTAGTATTTCCCGTTATCCCTAAAAGTACTTCTGCGTAGACTTTATGGTATCCATCTCTCTCCACATATCTATATGTGTGTGTGTTTTGTGTGAATTTAATATACACCGTATGGGAGTTCAATTGGTCTAACTGAAAGAACATACTCCAGGGATAGCTAGCTATGTTCTTTCAGTTAGACCAATTGAACTCCCATAGGGTGTATTTATCATAAGGAATTTACTAATTGTGAATGATCAACTAACTTTTATCAGTTGACAACAGTAGGTCGTGTATACAAGTACACGCGCGCACACACACACACACACACACACACACACACATTACAGGACAGTAGTGAAACACGAGGGATGGAGTAGGAGATAGGATGGGACTGCCAACTACATATATGAGCTTACTAGTCCTTGACCCTTAGGTTGGAAAGTTTTTCATGCACACAGTCTCCTGAATTTCTTCCTGGTGAGCAAACCATTTTTCTTTTGCTCCAGAGATGGTAACACATTATTTATGATCCACACTTAACTACAGTTGTTCAAATCTCTGTCACCTCTAGGATTGATGGTTAAAATGCACTCAACTTTAGTCTAACCTCTTCAGCTTACATGCCTTTATTTGTTCTTTGAAAGCCCATGCTGTGTATATTTCATGGGAAAAGGTGGTTTAAATGTTTTTCCTTTTCCTTTTTACGTGTGACAAATGTTCAAGCCACTTTTCTCCCTCAAATTTCCATCATTATTGCTTTTTTCCCTTTCTTCTAATGCTGCCGTGCTTCTTTCTGGTGTCTTTAAAATAAGAAAGCTATTTGGTAAACAGTGTAATAAATACCTCCAAGCCCTGAGGGCTTTTATCATCCAACACTGTTTCCAATTCTTTAGAGTCATGGTTTCTTTGAGTTATAGATTTTCATTTAAAATTTATGTTCTTTGCATTTGTCTATATGAATTAAGTATTCTTTACTCAGAATGGTATTTTTTAATATTTTTTTTCCTTCTTACAATTTCTTCTTTGGTTTTAGCTATGATTTCTTTCAACTAAGAATGAGATATACTGTGGAAACAAACAGACTTCTTCATTTGACCCAGTCCAGAGTAAATAAATCAGTATTAACTAGAGCACTTGCATAAGTAGGCATAAGGTAGGCAAGGCAATGTTGCTATAACAAGTACTAACAATGTTATTTCTCAAAGTCCACCCAAGGTTGAAGGATAGTCCAGAGAGCCATCCTTCATGTGGTAACTCTGGAATATAGTCTGTTTTTATTTGTGGTTATGCCACAATACTTTACCTATGCTGTCTCCAAGTCAATAGAAGAGACAGAAAATCATCTAGTGGATCCATTAGTGACATACTTTACTTTTCATAGCATATTGTCTGGACCAAATCACCAATACCTGCTTCACTGTAAGGGGGCAATGAGTGACAGGTGAACAGTAACTTCTTTGCCTACTGTTTTCAAAGAGGAAGAGCAGTGTGACTGCTGAGACCCTCTGTATGAATGTTATCAAGACACTGAAATGCTAATGAAGACCTACAGATGAACATGCGCCTATTTTTCAGTCATCCTTGTAACTATAGGAATCTCTACTTAGAGATATGGATGACTGACATTCATCTGAAGTCAGTCTCTTTTTCCTCATCCATACTTCTTGTAAATAGATAAGAAAAGGGTTCTTTCACTCAGTAGTCAGACTGTTCTTCTGTGGATAAGAATCATAAGGGTGTGGTGTGGGGACGTTTTGATGAGTTCCTTTCTTAGTAATAAATGGTGAGGGAAGTCTTCCAACTGGATCTCTGTGCCTATAAGATTATATCCTGCCACAGATCAGCATATTAAGAATTTTAGAATGGGTCCTCAACACAGAAACCTTGCTAAGCTTGCTATACTTTGTCTATATTCACATACAGATAAGTAGCAGAGTCCTTAAAATTGCAGCATCTGTGCATTTTTCTTTGAGCTTTATAGAAAGGAGAAAGAAAAACTGGGGGAGCTGAAGAGCAGTCAGGATGATAGATTCCAGTGTCAGGTCTGGGTTTAAATTCTCTCATTGTTGCCTATTAAACAACTGATCTTAAGTGAGTTAATTAGCCATCCTGAATCTCTCTGAAATAAAGATAAAAGAAAACCTACCTCAGTGGTGGTTGTGAGGATGAAATAAGAAAATGTACATTAACAGAACATGCTCTTAGCCATGCACTTAGCAATAAGCATTCAATGAATAGTGACTGTTACTATAGTTGTTAATTCAACAACAAGAGTAGTTATAATGCGGAGTAGAAGGGAAGATTTATAAGAAAAGAAAGGAAAGCAGAAAGGGCAATCTCGGTCTCAGAAATCACCCTGATTTTAATAGTTCAAAATGTTTGCAAGAAGTTTCTTGAAAATATTAATATTTTATTAATACTAAATATTATTAACAAAATATTAATGAAAGAGCTTCAAGTTTCAGACATTTGAGGCTTCATCATATTCCCCTGGTTTAGCATCTTTCCAACAATTTTCTTCAACATTTTGTTAATGGTGGGAATGGAACTGTTCCATACCCATGTTCTATTCTTTTCTTTTAAGATTTATTTTTTATTTATACATACAAGCTGGGGTACAGGCCAGAGGCGTGGGGCGGCGAGAGGGTTCACCAGAGACAGAGCGGGTAGCAGAACAGGCAGATCAGCAATACACTGCCGAGGGGAGCAGCAGGCAAGGCAGGAGAGGTCTGCCACGCCATGTGGGATTCTCCCCAGCCGGGCTTCGAACTTGCTTCACCGCTGCCGACAGCTCCACAGCGCAGCGCTTAACCGCTGCGCCACCAGGGAGGCCCCCAAGTTCTATTCTTTATTCCATTACATCCAGAGATGGTGGCCTTCCTGATTGTCAGTGGGAAAGTCTGGGAGTGTGCCAGGACATTGGGCTAACTGTAAAGAAGTTTTTGATGTTGAGAATCAATATAAACATTGAAGATGAAAGAGCTGTCTGAATGGAAACTACAGGAACAGAGAAAAAGAATGGAGGTGGATCTGGTTGGACTGGACAAATGGGCTTGATACCCTGGAATCTATACTTTCTACAAGCACTCCAAGTGACCCCAGTGTGCTCTAATGTTTAAGAACAATTGCTGAAGAATATGTCATATTTCTCATATTCAATATGATTTAAATATAATTCATCTTTCCTTCCCCACTCCTGCTAACAAAGCCAGTTCTAGCTACTAAATGTATTCTCTTAAGGCCAGTGGATCCAATCAGAAATTTGGACCTGTTCTCTTTTCTTCGCTCACTCCTCAGTTCAAATCACCAGTCACTAAATAAGCAAATGGTCCTCAACTCTATCCTCTTCTCTCTCTCCCCCATAGACCATCAACTCCTCCTTTATTATTAAGAGGCCTTCTTGCTGAACTACTTTTTTTTTGTTCCAGGCTTTGTGTCAGACCAGATTCTGCAAACTATAGACTGCAGGAAAAACCTAGGCCGTGGTTTGTTTTTCTGAATAAGGTTTTATTAGAATACAGCCAAACTCATTTATTTACATGTTGTCTGTGGCTTCAATGCAGGACAGAATCAAATAGTTGCAACAGAGACAGCGGTACACGAAGTGTAAATTATTTATTACCTGGCCCTGTACTGATAAGGTCTGTTTCTCCTGTGCTAAGCACTTGTCGTATATGGAAATCTGGATGTCATATATGTCATCATGAATTTACAGATAAACAAAACTTGAAGATAAAGTGAGTTATTTAGTTACCCAGCAAGAAAGACTCTCCAAGGAAAATGAGGTGAAGCTGAGTTTCAAAGAATATGTGCAAATTCATCAGACCAAGAAAAAAGGAGGAAAGTGTTATCATCAGGAGAAATAATTTTATGTATTTATTGAAATTAAATAAAATATTTACTATCATATCTTTCGATACTTGATGTAGTCTTCAACACATCCTGCTTTTCAATGCAGTTTAATGTCCAATGATTATAATCATTGCATAAAATTTCTTGCCTCCAAGTCTTTAAAGCAGGAACATTCAGATCACTTCCTTCCAAATAGATACCCCTGGCACAGTCAGTCTGAGCTGCAGAAATGATGTGACAAAGGGCAGCCTCAGGAGCTCCTCTTCTGAGCACATGAGACAGTCCATATTAAAATGCTAACCTAATTTCTCCCTGAAAGCTCACTACACACTTTGGGAGTTGCCCAAAGCAGTCACTCTCAGATTGCATTTTACATCTGCTAAACTGTGACCTGCATAGAGGAGTACTGGTGTTATAATCTTACTTGAGGTTTTGTGGCAAAATGTATATACATTGCTGGTTGTTCAATGTGAATTAGATGCAAGATCTAAAATGATTTTGGATATGTGTGCCTTTTTTTCCCAGTGAAAAGTTTTCTATATTTGTAGAGATACTTCAGAAAGCATTTTTTAAAATCTCACAAACTCAAGAAAATATATCTGAAATAATTATAGAGGCATTCACTTCCTTTAACATGTTCCCCTTTTTGATTGCATGATATTAAGTAAGAGAAATCTTTCCTCCCCTTGCAAAAGATGGCTACTTTTCCAATTTCTTCTAGGAGAAAGGAAGGTACAAAAAAAAAGGAGTGTTCAGGCCACTGTTACTTAGTGTTTAAGGTCCAATAATTTGTGACCCTTGTCATTCCTCTTCTCATATTGCTGTAACCTTCTTTGCTTTTACTGCTGCCTCATCATCTCAGGTAAAACATGTATCCCACTCTCCTTTCTGCCTACAAAAACTCCCTAGAATAATTCCACCTGTTTTGTAGCTGGCACAGATCCTTTTTGGCATGAAAAATGGAAACACTGGGACCATCAAAGCATTGTCTATATTTCCAGCATCTCGCTGGGTGCCCTCCTCCAGCTAATAATTCGCTCTCTTCCAAATGGTACATTTTCACTTCAGACAGAGAAGTCTTCGGAGGGCTGTTTTAGAGACAGACATAGTTAGGGAATCTGAGAGACTTCTTAATTTCCCCCTCCTCTGTAACTTGTAACATTCCTCATGAATCAGATCATTGACTGCTCCCTGCTTTTTCTCCTACACAGCCTGCTTCTGTTATCACCAGCATTACTTTCAATCTTGTTGCAGATTTAGCTGATTAAAAACACTGGCCTTGAGAAAATTCTCTTTCTTGAAAGTCAATGCTTGAAGGAGATTAGGACTATTTATATTGTAAGGCACTCCCTTCAAAGCTGCTGGTGGCTTTACTCTCTTGACTGATGCAAACCTCTACTAATTCTCTTTATCCAGATAATCCACTAGCTTCCAATATTCATCAAATGGCAAAATGAAAAGCTTTTAAAAAAGAGAATAAATGTGCAGGCTTAAAATCACATAGAATTTTAGTCTTAATAAAATTGTGGAAGAAATGATGAGGAAATCAGGGTTCTGAATCTTTTTTTCCAACAAGATAACTTGAAAGCAGATAAAATCCATGAGACCAGAGCAAATATGTTTTGCAACTCCTGAATTGCTTGAGCAGGTGTTTGGAACACAAACTTTTGATGAAGAAAATGAAGCTTTTTTTTCCCCTTTATGATAAGATCTCATAAGAAAAACTCCCCCTGACTTTCTGCTTTTTCCTTTTATATGTGTGAAATCTTCATTGAACTATCTCCCTGATTCCTAAATTAGAATAATTAGATGTCTGTTCTCCAGTGACCACACAAAAGGTACTAATGAATATACAATATCTATAGTCAATGGGGAAAATCTGGTCATGAGAAAGCTTCAAGTATTACAGGAAGGCTCTAAAAAGGGGTTCCGTAAGCCGGAGAATTCTCAAGAGCTAAAGGATTCAAAGTCAATCTTGTCCCTGATTCAATTATTCCTGTAGCATAGAATAAAGAAAACATGGCAGGAAAAGGGGTATTTTTGATGTGGTGACATCTAGAATGCCAATTTTAGACTTATGGAATTGATAATGGAGCAGGTTTTTTAAAATAAATATATGTGAATTGAAAGTGTGTAAATCATGCCTCTCTGATTCTCTAATTGTTCTAGGGCTAACAATTACCACAATAGGACAGGATTCTCAATTTTGCTGCCAGGATACCCCCAAAGAATAGCAAGTATTTTCCCATAGGTATTTAAAAACGAACAATTCTTTCACACTTTGAATAATTTTGCCCAAGAGGAAAATTAAAAAAAAAATCTCATTTTTCTTTATAGATGGCAATATTCTATAGTTAGGTGTTAAGTGATTAATATTCACCAAAGATAGATCTGGTACTTGGAACAAGGGTATTAGAGGAAAGGACTATGCAGGGGGAGAACTAACAGATTTTTTTCCCTTTTTAATTTTTATTTTCTTATATCATTCTTTATTTTTGTACAACATTTGATTTTTGCCATCACATGTGGGCATCAAAATTCTCCCCACACCATGGCACCCTTAACCATCACCACAGTCCCTTGTGCTCTTCCCTGCCCTGTTTTGGCCCCTCTCACTTCCCCTCCCTGCCATGTGCCTCAGATCTATGGTTTGCCTGCATATTTTGTCGTTTTCCTGATCATTTGTTCAATTTTCCCATATTCACCCTATAAGAGAGACCATCTGATATTTTTCTTTTTCCTTCTGATAGGTTTCTTTTCCAGTCTGACTGTATTTTTTGAACGGTTTGCTCAGGTAAGTGGAGTGAAATGTTGAGGATCATTATAAAAAAAAGCAAATAGGAGAGCAGTAAACCACACCCTATTGACCTAAATTGCCACACAATTGTCATTTGAAGCTTAATCAACACAAACAAAGTGAGCCAGCCACAGGCCAATCATGTTGCCTGAGTTTGATGCATATCAGTTGGGTTTCTATAAAGTGGTTTTGTGTGTACATAGGGAGAGGTATCAATGGCCAGACAGTGGAAATGAGTGTGTTGCTGTCTTCCTGTATGTTCTGCTACTTGATAGCTCCTAAACAACACAATGAGTGTGTTCAGTTTTAGAATGATAAGTATCATCTTTGTAAGGTTCTCTGGGAAAGGTCTAGTACTCAGGGATAATCCTATTCAGGGCTTATCAGAGATAGAAGACTTGAGTGGGAGCATTTGTTCCTATGCATGGGTACAATCTGAAAACATCTGAATAAAGAAGGAAGGTAAACTGATTTTGTTTTGGCTAAATATTGTCTAGCCACGTTAACAGCAGGAATAGACATTTCTTCAAATTCTAATCTAGTATCACGTTAAAGCAAATGCTCCTTCTCTATTCCTGCAAATAAAAGATGCTTGACCTGCCTCCTTTGCCCACACAAAGATTATAATGTACTTCCTGATCAAGAATCTTGCTGACTCCAAAGTATAAAGAAAATCTTAATGTAAAGTTTCCCTCATCTTTCTGTAGTTGGGTAGGTGGCTGGCACTGGGGAGAGATGGTTTTGACACAGGTCGGTGTTTATATGTCTGCAGACAGTGGGCACAGACTGAAATTTGTGCTCTGAATTGCTACATGCGGTTCTGCCTCTATTCTGGGTGGAGGCTCCTGTTCAGATTAAGAGACTTCAAAGGAAATATTTGAATTTGAATTTAAATACTAGTGAGATCAAGGATCAGCATTGTTCTTATGAGACTGTGCATTTATGAAAAGATCTATTTAGCTCTTAAGCTGGTGGACAGATTTTAGCAAGGAAGAGACTTGGAGTGTTGAAACCCAACTTAAGTTGCTGTCCTGGAATAGAGTGTAGAAAGACCTGATGCCTTAATCATAGTCTATGATGTTGTTTTGGTCTAAATGAAGTTTAGACTTTGGTAAATGAATTGCTGGTGGTTATTCTACTGAGTCCTTGGAGGAAAGAAGATACTGGTAGTGAAGACTGAAGAAGGATGTCCTCCACATCAACCTCAGAGATGTATTTGGAGACCGAACTCCACTAACAAAGGAAAGAAAACCAAAAATGAACAAATGGGACTAGATCAAATGATAAAGCTTTTGTATTGAGAAGGAAATCACCACGAAAACACAAAGGTAACCTACAGCCTGAGTCTTATTCAGACTAATTATTTCCATATTTAAGCACACTTTAGCAAAGCTTAATACACCAAAAAGTTTTATATTTTAATTGTTTATTTAAATTTCTTTGGGAGTGGGGGAGTCATCATTTTAAAGTCATCTTTCTGATTTCACTTTAAATGTTATTTGTATAGAAAAGACACCCCTATAGCAAGGGGGTGAGGTTCTTCAACCATAACTTCTCCTGATAACTGTGCTTTTTTTCTTTAATAGCACTTGACATATTTTATAACGAGGTATTTATGATCTAGAAGCAGATCTGCTCACCCTTGTCTCCCCAGAACTTAGTGAGTGAAAGGCCTGCTTCATAATTGGAACCCACTGTCTACTAAATGATAAATGCCCCTGGGTGGGAGTGGAGTGATGGAGAAGAGACCAAGACAGGAAGGACAGGAGGGACAAGGGCCTAACATTCTCCTTGCCAAATATATTAAAGGTGATTTTTGAAAGAAGGACAATGTCTGGACACTGAATAGAAACTTTGAAGTTATTTTTGTTCTTCATGAATTTTTAGCCTGTTATAAGTAAGTGAAATCTGATCTAAAATTAGTATCTTTTTCCAACTGAGAGCTCAGGAAATTAATTTTTTTCCAGTGTGTGCTCAACTTATATTCAAGTAATTAATTCTCGAGTATAAAAGGACTGCTAGATTTGTAAAACGTGTCTCCATTGTGCCTTGATACTTTCATTAACATCTTGTTTTACTTATTAATTTACCATTTTTAATAACATAACATGTATTGTACTTAAGCATAATAAAAGGATTCAAATGAGATAATGCATATGAAATGGTGACACCCTACAAAACACGAGGCATACCAGTTATTTTAAAATTACTTTATAATTGATAATTTCATTAAGTACTTTTCCCACCTCCAGTGCAGAATTGGTGAGCAAACTAAGGAGCAAGATCTCTTCTTATTCAATTACATTTTACCTCTCTCCATGTCAAAACTGTACAGAGTTTTTGGATAGTGCAGTTTTTTTTTCAAGATGTATTTATTTATGCATACAAGAACTGGGGTGTAGGCCAGAGGTCCAGGGGGTGAGAGGATTCACCAGAGACAGAGTAGGGAGCAGAACAGGTGGATAAACTGAAGTACCCTCCTGAGGGGAGCAGCAAGCGAGACAGGAGAGGTCTGCTGTGCCATGTGGGAAGTTCCCTGGCCTGGGATTGAACTCGTACTGCAGTGGCTGCGGACAGCTTCATAGTGCTGAGACTTAACCTGTTGCACCACCAGGGAGACCCAATAGTGCAGTTTTTGATGACAATTTTACTGAATGAGTAAATGCATGGGTGAATAAACAAGTGAAAAACTGGACTCTTAGGTTTTCCTGGAACAAACTGAATTTAGGAGGTTTATCTTAATGCTAATGAGTCAAGAAAAAAATCTATAGCTTGAAACTAACTGTAATGTCAAGGATAGTAACGTTTTCAGAAATAATGAGGCTGTCATTTGTTTCATTGCCTGAAACACCAGATTGATGAATTACCCTTAATGTAATGGTAAAGATAAGGAAAAGAAAGAAACAAAAGGGAATTGATCCAGGTTTCGTGGCATCTGACATTTAGACAATGTGCATGTGGGGGGTCTTTTTGACAGAAAATAATTTTTAATATTGCAACTATAAATTTAGATACAAGTCCTTAGAAGGGACCATGAAAGAGAGGGATCTGAAATGTAAATTTCATTAGCTTCAGGCCAAAGGGTCTCTTGACTCCTGGACTAGAAAACTGTCCACACTTTTTGTTACTACAGCCTTAGGCAGTGACTTCATAGAATTTGAGAGTTAAATGACACCAGAAAGGTATTTAGGTATTTTTGTTAGCAAAAATTATATAATAAAAGAGGTTTTCTCAAATATTAGCATGGCCAAACAATCTCACTGAGAATACATGGCAAATGATTCCAAAACTACAAGGATTCACAGATTGAATGAGCAGATAAAATACACTTAGCCCCACTTAGCTGACCATTTTCTGCAAAAATTAAAGTGGGAATAGAAAAATCCTGACCAATTTCACACTGTGTGCACAGTGATTTAGTACCCAGCAACTTTTTAGTCACACCCTGGCATCTTGTCTACCTTCTAGGAATGTCCGTCTTCTCTATGTCAGGAATCTAAACAGCTAGTTGTTCCAGCCTGCACAATGCAAAAAGAATAGAATCTTCCAGTTTTGGTCATTTTCTGCCACTTTTTAAAAACAATTGTGAATAAAGTTCTTAAATGTATAAAGATGGGGCCTTCTTCTGTCGAGGTGACTGGCAGTCTGGAAGTTCCCTGCAAACATGGACAGCTGATAGTTGAACGAAGCAGGTGATTAGAAAACACTGAGCTCAATATACTGTGCCCTTTTTACTGCTTTTATTGTCACAATTTTGATTCCATGAGACCAGCGAAAAATGATATGTTCATTCTCCCTTTAAGTAAATCATGGGAGTACTTTATTTTTAATAAAATACATACTCAACACTCATTACTTCTGGAAAAATTAATGGATTTCATGCACATGAAATCATACAATATTTTATTCCACAGCCATGAAGGAACATCAGTGGACTTAAAACTATGGTAATGGACATGGATAATACTCACATAAGAGGATATTAAGGTTTTTATATTTCTATGTAATGCAGAAAGACTGAGACACTCAAATTAATGGGGATATTGTAATCTTTTCTTTATCAATATGAAAAACCCTGACAAGCCTGTATGCTCTATAGTATGGTGCTCTGGTTTCTTTTTTGAGTTTCTTATTATAACTGCTTATCATTTTTGTGTTTACTGAACTAGTAACTGGGCTATAATTAACTGAGTAAACCAATTAACTGTCTTCCTCAAACAAGCTGGCCTAGTCTTCCCCCGCTGCCTTTTAATATTAGTAACAAAAGGTAAGCCTCCTCCCACTTCTCACCTAAAATCTCAGAAATTTAATTGAGTAAAAATGGTGAAGAAATAACTCTTTGGGTCTATGACCAATTTCTAACAAACTACTTTCAACACAATGTTGAAGAAATGCAGAGTGAAATCCAGGTAGAGGGTCAAACAATCTTGGAAATAATCCTGTAAGATATTTACTTTGTGAGATTAAATGACCACTGGATCATTCTTAACCATGTTTTCTATCTCCAATTCCTTAACAATTTAAATTTGTGTTTGGGACATACACAAACTGTGTTCTCTGAAACATTTTTCCTTGAAGGATGCTAGTCAGTAACAACTAGTAAAGAACCCATGGTCTTAATTATTTGTGATGTGATGTGCCTAAGTAAATCCCATTCAACAAGTGTTTCTAGCATGTTAACATACTGAGGAGTTTGTGAGGCCATAGAATAGAAAAGTACTAGACTCATTCCTCCAATTTATTTGAATAGAGTTGTCATTTTTGTAGCTTCTTAATAATGTCTCTCAGAAAAGTGTCCATTGGAACACAGATTAAATGATGATACATGACACTGGGTGCATGTGATGTTTTGGAATGCTCTAAAATGCCCTCCAAAGAACTCGGCAATCTGCTTAGTAACATAAGCATTCACAACACCTATGCACTCACATATACCTTTCTAAGATTTGGGGCTATGAAAAATCTGTCAAATAAGAAAGCCATGCATAGGTTCAAATGCTTATAAAGTTTATCTTTTTAGATTTAGACATAAATTTGCAGAATCTCTGAATTGGACAGCATTCTAGAAGTTATGTAGACAAGTGGCTCTCAATCCTGAAATAGAACAATCTGGAGAGTATGGTAAAAATCTAGACCCTCAGGTTTCAGCCCTGTGAAGTCTAATTGAGTAGCTTTAGAACAGTGCCCTGGTAATACTGCCTTAAAATTTCCTCTGTAAATTCTTTTCTAAATCAAGTTTGGAAACTATGATATAAGTCAGACTTTCCAAGGATCCCTAGGATTTCAATAAGTGGTGATATCAAAATCTAAAATCTTCTAAGGCAGTTTGTGTCATTGTTGTAAATCAGTTCTTACTTGAATCTAAAGTAAAACTAAAAGATAGAAGTTACTCTTTGCCTACGAAGTGCCAAGCACCGTACTAAGCACCTTTATAAACTGTAAAATTTAATTGTCACAACCATGTTATGATTGATTTTATTGATAAGAAAAAACAAAATTATATAATATTACTATAATACTTTCAGGAATCAAATTTTCCAGTCAAATATTAAGACAGCTAGGTAATATTTCTGGTACTAAATAGGACCCAAATGGTAACAAACTTATAATAACCAATCACATATGAAAATGGGATATATCCCTTTATTAATATGAAAATTTTCTGCCCTAAAAGAACTCAACTAGATATATTTTTGGCATACACCCAGTAATACTATTCAACCCATGAACTGCTTTCAAGATTCTTATTGTCTATAAACCTAAGAAAAATCCAGAGAGCATTAAAATGGTTACCATTAACATTTATTTAATATTCCTAAACACTTGGTATGTAAACGGATAATTGGTTCCACTCACAGGAGTTATACTAACATGTATTTCAGAAAAAAAAATAGATCCTTAAAAGTGCTCACTATTCCACATTTACAGTCTTCACACATCCCTCAATGACATCTGACTTCCTGAGGTCTTTTAATGAAATGATGTGTTACAAAAGAATCATGTTACCTGGCATATATTATTTCTAGCCCTGCTGCTAATGAGAAGCGGTACTTATACAAGATGTAGTCTTTAGAAAGATATGCCTATATGGCATTACTGGAGCTTTTTAGAATAAGATTATTTATTTTTAGGGCCTCCCTGGTGGCGCAGCGGTTGAGCGCTGCGCTGTGGAGCTGTCAGCAGCGTGCGATGCGAGTTCGACGCCCAGCCAGGGAGAATCCCGCATGGTGCCACAGACCTCTCCTGCCTCGCCCGCTGCTCCCCTCAGCAGTGTATTTCCACTTATCTGCCTGTTCTGCTCCCCGCTCTGTCTCTGGTGAACCCTCTCGCCGCCCCACGCCTCTGGCCTGTACCCCAGCTTGTATGTATAAATAATAAATTAAAAAAAAGATTATTTATTTTTAAATTCTATCCTCATAACTATAAAAAAAGCATTTCAAAGAAGAATCTTAATAAAAATGGTTGAACAAAAAAATATTCTACATTTATGAATTAACTGAAAGCCAAAAATCTGTTAGGTCAAATTTCCATGTTGGGTTTGATTCTTGACTCTTTCATACCCCAAAGTTTTAAGTAAATGTTTAAAATCACTTTAAACTTAGCTCCCTCCCTTTGCTATGGTACATGGCATAAACATATGGTTAGTTGGCTCAGCTGTCCAGAGAACTTTGGATTGGAATTCCATGTTTCCTGTTTAGTTACATTCTGTTTCACAGACACAGACTGCACCCATACTCCCAGCTAATGTTTATGTCAACACATGGATAATGTGTGAGTATGAACAACTCCAGGAAATTTCATCTCCCCCCCTTTGAATTAACAGTGCAAAAAACCTCATCTCCAATTATGATAAAAATAATACTTGTATAAAATGTGTAACATCACAATCACTATAGTTATGCATTTAGTTTTTAGAAATAAACCTAGGGGCCTTCCTGGTAGCACAGGGTTAAGTCTCAGCACTATCACTGTGACAACCTGAGTTTGATCCCCGGTCAGGGAGCTAACACACATGGCGCAGCAGACCTCTCCTGACTCACCCACTGCCCTCCTTACCAGTGTACTTTAATCAATTCACCTGTTCAGCACCCCAATCTGTCTCTAGTGAATCCTCTCATACCCTGCACCTCTGGCCTACACCCCAGTTCTTTTATGTATAAAAGTAAATAAATAAATCTTTAAAAATATAAATAAACCTTCAGAAGAGACAACATGTAAACATGCATTGCTACTCTATAAAACAGTTAAATTTACTGCATTTTTTAAAGTAAATTGATATTCTTAGAAGGAGAAATGAGTCAAAGCAGGACTAATGTACTCATGCAGAATAATTATTTGCTTTTAGTAGAAGAGAATGTGGCATTTAACAAATACTGAAAAAAAAACAATATTCCTATGTGTAGTTAGATTTAGTGCCAATCATGTAGATATGGCTTCACATTATTTATGCCATGTAGCTCCAACTTGGGTATAAAATTACAATGTTGGTATTAGATATCTGGGTGTTGGTGCTAGGGCATCTCTCTGAAATGCCAGCATTTTGTCTTCAGTAGGCTGTGTGTGTCCTTTCTAGTGTTTCTCAGGCATGACATAAAAATATCATTCATTTAACTGTTTCAAATAGTAAGTCACATATTAACTATTAATCTGAATGAGACTACCAGCCACATGCCACGTGAAGCCATGAGACTTACTGTGGCACTGATGTGAAGGCTGATATGCGAGCCTGCTGCCTCGGCTACGTGCAATCAGATATGTCCTGAGAGACAAAATTCTTTCCAATTGTATCAAGGTAGCCACAAGTTGTGAGCTAAGAAATCAGGCTACAGACCAATAAAAACTGAACTTATGATTTCATGGCAAAATTAAGAGTGAAAAAGCAATTATACCTTCTAGAATGAATCTTGGGCTCCTTCATAACAAAACAATACATCTAGCTTTATTATTTGTCAAATCTCACTTGATAACATTTCCAGAATGAAAGGAACCTAACATTTTTGAGGGGTACTCAAAATGCCATCAGATGCAAGACAAGTTCAAAGTTATCAAATGCAAATTTAGAACAAATCAAAAATTATTTTGAGAAAGTTTCAATATCCACAATGAATGATGGTCAGACAATTTGAAGGGGTTGGGTTAAAATGGGGAAACTCCTGTAAACAGAAGTAGCAGAATATTCAAAGCGAAAACACCTTGGAAAAAGTAAGGCCTGGGAACTACCCAATCTGCCTTGGGAATTATTAGGCTAGTAAGCAAAGCATAAAACAAGCATGAGGAAAATGATACCCGCTTATCTGTGCAAAGGAATCAAGGACATTTAACCAGCTAAAATTGAAGTGTGCATCAGGCATGATGAAATATTATGACATAGATGCCCTTGATGCAACACTAGATATGTTCTTGGGAGCAGTATTTAGATAATAATAAATACTTCAATCGAGCTTAGAAAAAATAGACTTTTAAAATAAGCCTCATGAAATAATATACACCAACAACATTATATATGTGTACAAGCTTATAAGTTCCTATATGCTATACACATATACTATACTATATACATATATACTAACACATAGATAGATTTTATATATATATATATAAAATATATATATATATATATATATATAATTTTATATATATATAAAATTTACATGTGCCAAGGATCAAACTTTTTTCTAAATCATACTACTGCTATCATACAATCAACATATTTATTGGTGGGTTTTTAATATGGTTGGTCAGATGCAGTCTGAAATTTAGACCAGAGCAAAACAGCAAAATAGTCATAATTGCTTTCAAGACAATTAGTGAAAAAAAAATCAAACAACTATAGACTCTCTGCTCTAAAATTTTCTTTAAAAGAAAAATAAAAAGAACGAACAAAACCAAACTATTATGCCCATAACAGTCCAGATCATTTGATTCCTGGTGAGTTCAGACCTAGTGGCTGCTATTTCAAGCCTCGTTTCTTTTTGACCTCAAGTAATAAAGTTGAAGTCAGCTGGTTTCCATTCAGCCTTGGCATTGTCTGCTGGTTTATAAGGCTTTATGTTTGCATCAAAAATGTTATAGGAGGAAAACCACAAAAAAATCATAAATCTGGGCAATTTTCCCTGTTTTACACAGATTTCAAAATTGTTGCAAAAGTTGCCAACCACTGGATGTACTTGATAGCAGAAAATAACTCAAACAATGAAAATCCCTATTCCTATATATTTTTAACTTCTTATAACAAGACACTACACTGAGCAACGTGTTCCATTCTCCTTCTTCCCTTGCTTCTCTCTTTCTCCTTTTTCCCCCTCCCTTCTCCTTTCCTTCCTATCCATTCAGTACCTCTTCTAGTTTCTTCTGTATGGTGTACTTTTTGAAGCCTCTTACAGTCTAACTGGAAAAGAGATATCTGAAAAACACAGCAGAGTACAGCATACCAGAGCCTGGGGTTCTTTGCAGTGTGGCAACAATCACTAGAACTGGCTTCTTCCTTAGACAAAGTGGATCCTTCCTCAATAGCATTTAGTACTTCAAACTCTCCATTTCTCTTGGCACTTTCAAAGCTGATTGTCAGATTTAAACAAATACATGAACACATGGGTTCCTCAGTGCAGTGCATATATATGGAGTGTGTCCTAAAGCCCTGCTAAACTCTAGTTTCGTCCATCCACGTGGGGACACAGTGCTGCAGAGATGGGGAGGTGCTTGTACCTTTAGGTCCACTTCTATTTGCCCACCAAGATTCGGGGTAGTGACTACTTCATGCAGAAGCTTTTTCTTACTTGGTCTCCAACCCACTACCATTCTAGTTTAATTTGACTTTCTTCCTTCCCATAGCACCTGTGCTTACTTCTAATTTAGCATTTCCCTCATAGTTCTGTCATTATCTTATCCATATAAATGAGCTATTTCCCCTTTAGATCCAGCACTTTCAGGGCAGGAACTTTGTTTTCATTTCCATTTTCAAAAATCTACCAAAATCCCTAGGACACAATGAGTGTTCAGGGAAAACCTATTGAATGAATTCATTAGAAAATATAACTCCGGTTGAGACACACTGAGCTAGAGGGTTTGTATTTCTCACGCACGTACTATCTTCTACACACCAGGCACAGAGAGACAGCTGAAGTAAACCCCAGATCCACATCAAATTATACTCCAAGAGAGGATACACATAATGGAGAAATGGCAAATAAATAGTGATGACAGCAATGAAAAAGGAAAGAGAATAAACAGAGATGATTGGAGGGGGGCTGTTTTAGATTATGAAGGTTTCTCTGAGGTTTCAGCTCTGACATTTGAGCTGACCTAAAGAATGAGAGTGAGTTAGTCAACTGAAGAGAGAGGAGAAAATGCTTCAGGCAGAACAGTTTAGGATATAGATGAGAAGAGTTCAAAGGGTTCTGGCCATAGCAAGAAGGCTGTTGTGCTGGAGCATTGGGGATAAGGGGAGTCGAGTAAAGGGATTACAATGTGGGTAATGCCGGACATATAGGGTTTTAAAAGCAAAGGTAGGAGTTGGGGTTTCATTACACTGCAAGGAAAGCCTTTATATGGTTTTAAGCAGGAGAGCAATAAAAATGCCATCTTTAAGCAGGAGAGCAATAAAAAATGCCATTTATTGTCTTACAAAGATAATGCCTTTATCAGAGATATAGAAAATAGACTGAAGGTGACAAGAAAAGAATCAGGGAAAACAATTAGACAAAGCTGAGATCTGAAATATTTAACATTGATATCCTTGACACCTATGTCACCAACCAAACAGAATGAACACTGGCCAATCAGCCATAACCTGAATGGAAACTGAATCGTTGGTTAACCTTATACTAAAATAATTGATAAAGAAATATATTTGGAAGATATAACTTAAAGGATTTGCAGATAAATGGGATGTAAACAGTCAACTAGCGCGGGATCTTTGGTGACTCAAGTTGAAAGGTGTGGCCTGAGCAATCAATGATGTGAATATCTCTTCCATTTTAGTGCAGAGAATAAAAGGTTCTTTTTCGGATGTGGTAAATGTAGATCACTTTTTGCCATTCAAATGAGTGTGTTAAATACGCAACTGGGCTTCTGGAGATGTATACTGAAGAATTATCAGTATTTAGTCAAGCTTATTGATGATTTCTCTTCAGGAGACAATAAAGAAAATAAGCTCAGAGAACATAAACCAAGGAGGACAACTTAATAGAATGTTTAGCAAGACAGAACACCCTGGTTAAATTTCATCTATTTCCTAACTTTGCCAGAAGTTGGTCTTGCAAGAATATCTGATTAACAAAGTACCCCAATCTCTCCGCTCACCTATGCACCTCCAAAATAGTTACCAATTTTACGCCAGATCTGAAATAAATATATTAACTCATGAACAGAGCACATTATTAAAATATGTGGACATGACAAATACTTTTATTTAGTCAATCCTAGGTGTTTTTACTTCATGGACAATATAGTTGCTAGATCATCAGTTTAAAGCATATATTTGTCCATGACATTCGGACTATTTCAGCTTTTTATAAAAATCACACTATTAACAGGTCTTTCTGAATGTGAGACAAGCTATAATTCAAAATATTTCAGCTCCTTAGCATACATTTTACCTTTCTAATCCATACACAGAGACATAAATACACATATAGAAACGAACATGTATACATGATCTAATTAGCAAATTTATGAGTTGTGGGGCCTCCTAATACATAATTACATGTTAAATGTCTATATGCTAATGCACATTATTTAAAACACCCACCCAATTACACATATACACACATATATACACAAATGCAATAGTATCATGGTCCATTATATTACTTATTTTGATGTTAAATAGTATAATTATAAATGCTAACATGCTAAGGGATCTAGTTAGTATGAATAGATCTTGAGTTTCAGAGTTTAAGTCCATACATGCAATTGTTTTTTAAAACATACATAAAATTTCGGAATGTTTATAACATTTTTGACTGTTTATATAATGCTTTCAATGAGATTGAAGCCTACGACAGTAAGTCAGTTAACAGTATAATTAGATGAAAAAGGTTTTAGATGTTGTTTCAAGGAAA
This sequence comes from Scalopus aquaticus, assembly GCA_004024925.1. Classification (NCBI taxonomy): domain Eukaryota; kingdom Metazoa; phylum Chordata; class Mammalia; order Eulipotyphla; family Talpidae; genus Scalopus; species Scalopus aquaticus. Next base: position 268,904 of record PVIJ01000338.1, read on the forward strand.
GATGAATTAAATTGTAGCTACGGCAACATTCTGTGGTTAATGTCACATATATCAGAACAGAGAAGTTAGCAAGGTTGACACCTTAACAGGGACATTTTTAATCGTGGTCTAATCAAAACTTAAAAATTACAAATCTTAAGTTAAAAACAGTGTTCAATATCATTTTTCTAATTCTGAATGGTATTAAAGAAGTCATATGAGATAAATGTTTAGCAAGTAAACTGTAAGAGCCTTGAGAAATTTCTACAGCAACTTTTTTTAATACTTTGACACTTGTCCACACTAAACACATTTAGTAAAGCTGTTGCTCTCACAAATGATCTTAACGCAGGACTTTTATGTAGCTATGACTTAAATATTCATTCCTTACAACTTAGTTAATTTTCTCCTCTTCTTACTTACATATTGAATGAATGTGTTTGTTCTCATTCCCCCACCTTTACTTCTCCAATAGACCCATACAAAGTTCCTATGATTTCAGCTCCTGCTGTGAGCTGGCATATTTTTCAAGTTGATAGGATCTTACAATTTTATACATCACCAGAGGTAATAATCTATCCTCCCAAAATAGCTTCAACACCCCAACAAAGCTAGGAGATATCAAAAATCTAACAAATATTTATCTCAAAAGCAATTGTTTGGGTTAGTTATTAGCTGTATCTTTATTTTTTTATTATGTAACTGAGATCTACTGTTCAGCTACAACCTATATTCATATTATGGCTGCACTTATATGTCAATTCAGCAAATATTTATTATGGATTTATTTGTACTCAAAATGCTATATCATAATATTGAGTAGTATAGATTTCCTTGTTTGAAATATCAGTTTTACACTCACCAGTTAATTCTGGACAAGTTATGTATCTTTTCTCTGCTTCACTTTATTCATTTGTACAATTGGTGTAATAACAGCATCTGAGAATTAGTATAATTTAAGATGCATTAAGCAGTTAAAAGAGTATCTGGCACATAGTGAGCTTTTAATGTTATATATTGTTATCACTTTAATTGTTATGATTAAGAAGTATCTGTGCATCCTATGTTACGTGCTAAAGAGAAGTTGCTGTAAAAGATCACTTCACACTGAAGATAATTTCAGGCTGGCTGGAAAAATGCATGAGAACAGATAATTTCAAAATAATACAGATAATTTAGTAGGAGTAATCCTTAGTCTTTGAATATTTACTCCAAATATAGGAAAACTGGTGTAATGATGAATGCTGGTGTGAAATAATTACCACTAGAGATGAGCAGTTATTTCTCATCTGTTCATAATGAAACATCAATATTTTCATTAAAAATTAAAGAGTTTCTCTAGATAATTTTCACTGGGATTCCAAGAAATCATGTGAACATAGTAATTTCACATCTTTTAGTCATTTCAGTTCTTTAGGAGTTCTAACTTTCTGTTTCACTGTGTTGCTAACTAAATAGTTTGCAATTCAAATTACAACTCAGAGCAATTCTTTGTGGGGACACAATGTCTAGCAAACTCCAGAAAAATTAATTCCCAGGGACCAAAGTAGGAATATTGCAAACAAATGTTTATGGATTCTCACTCATCTATTTCATCTATTTCTTGCTGTTTTAGTTAGACTTACCCTAAAGAGGTAGAAAGCTTTTTAAAGATAAACCTACACACACACACACATACACACACACACCCCTATATACACACGTGCATGTGTGTGTGTGTGTGCGCACACACAGTGTTATTTGTTTTCATGTGTCTTTCCTACTAATTGTACTGTATTGTGATTACCTGAGTGTCTGGTATGGAAAATGAGTGAAAGTATATATTTGATTGATTGTATTTTGGGGTTGCTGATAGAATCAGTGTTGGTCATTTTACCAAACTGGTTTCTGTAGGTGCCAGTTTTATGATCATAGAGTTATACTCCAAGGTACACATCAGGTTAGACTCTAAAACCACATATAAATCAAGTCTCCATTGAAAAGCAGTTTGTTTTAATGAACCTTCTGATGTATACGTCATTCTATATTCATTTGTCTTTGCAAATCTGAATTATGACACTTGGATTTTCTACAATACAAAATAAATCTTTTGTTTAAAAATAAATTTGGGAGTTTTCTAGGATATAAGGAAGCTTAAGGGAAGGGAGAAGGGAGAGAGAAAGCTTGAAGTAAGAGACAAAATAAACTCTGAAGGAAAACCTACATATGCTCATCTTTTTAATGTCTCTTCCTATCCTTCGTATTTGCCTGTGATATTTACACTTGGATAAATTTTAAATCTTACTTCAATTAGTCCTTTTTCCTAGATTTTAGTTTTTGTGAAACAACAGAAACATATTTTTGAAGAAAGCATGTCCAGTAGCCATAGGTAAACTATAACTAGAAACATTTTCCTTTTAGTGGTCCAAGCAAGTGTATGTCAACAGATAAGCAAATATATATCAAGGAAATACTGAATACAAACAGATGAGTCAAACAATAAATTCTCATGGAACAGATTGCAGAGGTGGGTCATTATCATTGTGGAAACTCCCTAATATACTATATACATGTAATGTATTCTACTTGTAATAGACTCTATGGAGGAAAAATGGCATTTTACAAAGACATAAATTTTCTAGTAGTCACTCAGACTTTGTTTAATTATGGCAAACCATGTAGTGGTTTTTGAAATTAAGTGTTAGTATATACCCAAAAATTTCTTGGTTAAAAAGAAAAGTTTTTCTCATATAAACACCACATATGAATGGACAATTCAAATAGGTACTGGTACAGATGAGCAATTTAAAGATTAGAGGTAGGTAGGGTTGGGATGCATACATGTGCCATGTACTAAAAGTATTGCTTACTATATATACAATGTTTTAAAAAAAATACAGCAAATGGAACAGGGAGATCAGGGCTTTGTGAGTTTTGCTTTAATTAATTTGAAAGGCAGCTGTACTATTTCTCTCACTTGGGCAGGACTTGTTTAGTCTGCTGAGATTAAGTAAGGGACAATCATTCTGAAGGTTGTGAGTTTTCCTAAATCCTTCATGATTTGGGTAAAGTCCATTTGTACCATCTGCGAGTGTGCAAATTACTACATAAACTATCAGTAACAATAATAATTTATATAGCATTTCCTATTTTCAAAGTCTTTGTTCAGAAAATTTTAAACTGCACGAGACATGGGTCAAATGCAAGTTTACAGACAATGCAGCAGGATAGACATATCTTTATTTCACAGAAATTATGATACCTTCTTTGGAGACTCAGAATTCTCATTCTATTAATAAAAATAAACAATATAAAAGACAAAGTCAGCCTCTTCTCCAGTTTAATTAAAGGGATGTTTGATTTTAATGCTTCATTGAATTTACTTTGTCCCTAACCAAATATGCAATCATAATTAAATGAACTGTAGGCAATGTTACAGATTCCAAAACCTCTCCTTCCCACACTTCAGGGAATGAAAGCACTACAGAATGTTAATATTTGTGTGCTAAATAGTCACTTGTTTTAACTGAAAAATGATATATAACTTTAAAAAATGATAAATCATTAATGGTAGACACAGATTGTATTTATAATATACATTGTTTACACTTATTCATATAAAAAGTCCAATCTATGAAACAAAAGATACTAGTTTCTTTCTAAAGCTACTCTAAGAGTAGTGATCATGAAAGATTTTTACTAATTAAATTTTTCTTTGTACATTTTATATCATGTAATCAAGGTCATATTTAAAGGCATTAAATAAGTTCATATCTAGTGGTCCCTCTACTTAATCAGAACATGCGTGAAACACAAAATCCAGGATCCATCCCAAAACCACCGAAAGCTGGTTGGCTTTCGGGGTTGGCTGGCACATAGGTGAGGATTAAATTAAATAGTTGAGACTCTTTCCTAGGTTATTCTGATGATGTTACAAACTAGGCAAATTTTCTCAAGTTTATTTCAATAGTAACCTGTTTCTCAAGAACATTTATTTTGTATAGAGTTCTCTAAAAACTGCATCAAACTAAGAAGCTTCTGTACAGAAAAAGAGACAATAATCAAAACAACAGACACCCTGCTAATTGGGAGAAAATCTTTGCACACAATACAACTGATAAAGGACTGATAACTAAAATCTACAAGGAGCTCACACAACTCAACAAAAACAAAGGCAACAATCCAGTCAAAAAATGGGCAGAAGAGCTAAAAAGGCACTTCTCCAAAGAAGAAAAGGAAATGGCCAACAGTTATATGAAAAAATGTTCAACATCACTTATAATCAGGGAAATGCAAATCAAAACCACAATGAGATACCACCTCACACCAGTGAGAATGGCACACATTAAAAAAAACAGGCAACAACAAATGCTGGCGAGGATGTGGAGAAAAAGGAACTCTTCTACACTGCTGGTGGGCATGCAAACTTGTCCAACCACTATGGAAAGCCGTATGGCATTTCCTCAAACTAATAAACATGGAACTACCATATGACCCCGCAATACCACCTCTGGGAATAAACCCAAAGGACACAAAAACACTAATTCAAAAGGATACATGCACCCGCATGTTTACTGCAGCAATATTTACAATAGCGAAGATATGGAAACAATCCAGATGCCCCAAAATAGATGACTGGATCAAGAAAATATGGTACATATACACAATGGAATACTATTCTGCATTCAAAAAAGATAAACACATGCAATTCGCAGCAACATGGATGGAACTAGAAGGGATCATGCTCAGCGAAATAAGCCAAAAGGAAAAAGAAAAATATCGAATGGTCTCACTTATAACAGGAATATAGGAGAACAAAATACAAGAGCAACAATCAGCGAGAGAGGGGGGAGGACTGGGGCTCAGAACAGGGAAGAGGGGAGCACAAGGGACTGTGAATTCACCCGGTACACGGGTGAATTGGTGGTGGGAAACCTAAGGGGAGTATACAGTAATGTAAAAGACACAAATAAAAATAACAATTATTAAAAAAAAACAACAAACAAAAACAAAAAATTAATCAACATTATCTTTAAATGGATAACATTAATTTAGTAACCACTGCATATAAGATCATCACTTAATTCTAAGGAAATAAAATCAGAGTATAGGTACTGGAAAAAAACAAAGGAAATTTAATGAAAGATTTCATAAGACAAGAGAAAGACTTGCCTATCCCTCAGGCAATTTCTGAGCTCTGGGGTTCTGTGTGCCCATCTGGGGGAGTTAGCAGAGGTACCCGCCTGTGCCTAGTATGTTCTAGGCTGTTTCCCTGATGCACCAGGACTGTGCAGGCTTTCAAGTTATGTCATTGCTAGCCCATCAGCGGGGGCTCCCTGACTGACCTCAGAAAGCCAGGGAAGTCACCCACTGTAACTCCCTTGTGTGATCTAGTGCATGTTCCCAGAATGTGCAGCCAGAAACCGAGCATGACCACAGTGAACCCCGCTTGCAGAGCAAGGGAACCATGCTTATTTTGTGCCTGCCTTGGGGAGATGACAGCTGTGTGGGCCAAGACTTAGTGCAATCTCTTCATTTTCCCTGCTCGACGAGGCATGTCACTTATAGCCTTTTTTGCAGGGGGCTCCAAGACTGATTCTGGAATGCTGGGGAGTCGACTGCCTTTTCCTTCTCCCTCTCCTACTCTTCCTTCACCCTCCTGTCCTGTGCAGCATCCAGGTCAGCTTCCATCCTGTATAACAGGAAGCTGCTAACTGCTAGTTTGCCCAATGATCATTGTTCTGTGAACAGAGAGAAACATGGTTGCTGCTGGCTAATGTGGGGAGTCAGGTGTGGTACCCAACTCCCCACAGTGTGTTCTCTTCAGCTTCCCCAGAAGCTCCAACTTGCTGCTGTTGGAAAATGCAGGGGTCCTGGGGAGAAAATCTGAAACAGCAAGATGAGAAGACAAAAAACCCATAACACACAGCAACCTGAGACCTCAGATTTCTCCTTTCACAACAGGAGAAAAAAAGCTTTCTAGAATACAACCAGAAATATATGAAAGATCTAATTTTCCTATCAGATTCAAAATTGCCATGATAACGAACAGAGAAAATAGGGGAATTGCAGGATACAAAGAGATCAGTAGAAGAAATAGTAAATTGTGCAGCAAGCTTTGGAAGCATACAAGATCAAATGCTAATCAAATTAGTGACCTGGAAGATCATGATGCACAAAGGACCCAGATCTTGACACACATCAAGTTCTACCCTATTCCATTAAGAAAAGCAACACACAGATAATGTGTATCCAAGAAAGGGAAGAGGGAGAGAAGGCAACAGAGAACTCCTTCAAAGAAGTAATAGAGGAAAACAAGAATGTTGAAAGTGGCTAGGGAAACAAACAGACAAACAGAACCTCTATACAAACCTCATCAAGCTGGTATCACAATTCTCAGAAAAAAAACTCTATCCTCAATAAAATTTAGCAAACTGAATTCAACAACACATCAAAAGAATCATACATCATGACCATAGGATTTATTATAGGATTTATTCTAGGGACACAAGGATGTTTCAGCATTAAAAAAATTAAACCATGTTATTCACTACAGCAACAAAAAGATAAAAATTATATGATTGTATCAACAGATGCATAGAAAACATTTGAAAATATCCAACATTAATTCATGAATTAAAAAAAAAAACCTCAAAAGAGCTATGGATATATAATGAAATATAATGAAGAACATATAAAACAAACACACAGCTAACATCATACTCAATGGTGAAAGACTGAAAGTTTTTCTTTTACGATCTGGTACAAGCAAGATGTACACTCTCACCATTGGTACTCACCAAATTATTAGAAGTTCTAGTGAGAGCAATTAGGCAATACTTCTCAGCTATAAACAAAGATGATCTCTTGTCATTTATAATAATATGTTTGTACCTAAAGGGGATAATGCAGAACAAACTAAGACAGAAGGAGAAAGACAAATATCTCATATTTTTTCTTACATATAAGACAAAGAAACAGAACAAAGGGTCAGTCAAAACCAACCTAATAACAAACTCTAGAAATATGCCTGTGGAATTATGGTTACTAAAGGCAAAAGTTGAAGATGGAGAGCAAAGTATGGAGGTGATTCAATGGTCTATGTGGATGATTATGGACAGCTGCTGGTGGGTGACTTGTGAAATCATTCTTATGAAGAAGTGTGATTTTATACCTATGAATTACACACAGTGTTGTAAACCAATGTTACCTCAATTAAAAAAAAAAGAGCAGCGTGTGTGTGTGTGGGGGGGGGTTTGTAAGTGAAGAGAATTATAAGAAATCTGATTTTGAATAAATGGGTAGATAGGAATTTGAGATGTGAGTACTGTCTCAAAATCATTGCTGGACAAAGTAGACATCTGTTACTGGACCATGGTGGGCAAATAAGGTCACTGAGTCTGTAATATACAGTCCGCAGACTTTCCAGCCACTTGTGTTCAGTACAGTGGAACTTTATACACTGTGGAACTTTAGAGCACAGGTGCGGAGTTGTCTGTACACGTGCACATGCAGAATGAATAAGGGAACAGCTCCCTCTGGAGAGCGTTGGCACAGACCCAATTCATCTAAACCACAACAACGCTGAAAAGTGGAAGAAGTTTGCTATAGCTTGAACAGGAGATCTTCATGTTTCAAAAGAATTTGCAAACAGTATCTCCAAATACCCACTGCTGATCTCCACATCCAAATTCTGCTACTCCTAAGTCTTATTGGCAATTGCAACTTTTAATAGTCTGTATATAGTTGTTCTTTACTCTTCACTCCATTGCAGTCAGTTAATCAATCATCGATTCTGTTTATTTTACTTTCAGAACATATCCCCCCAACTGTTACACCTCGAAGAATAGCTAGAATACTGCCTAACACACTGCAGATGCTCAAGAAATAATTTTACAATTTTAAATGATATATATATATATATGTATATATATATACACACACATACACACACACACACACAACACAATTCGTTATAGAGCTAAGAAATATGTCATAATATAACCAAGTATTTTAGAACTTTCTAGTGCAATGACATAGCAAGGGTACTCATATAAGCCTTATTATGCTTTCCCTTGAATTATATTAATTGGAGATCACATGGCTATCTGAACCAGATTACATGTTCCTGAAGGATTGGGGGAGTCATGTCTCAAGTTATATTTTACCTAATCTTAAAGATATGTAAAGTCTTGCGTAAATTCTCAGCAGAGCTGAGACAGGGACTTATGTCTTTCCACACTTCTTTTATACTTTTGACTCAGAAGATTTTATATTTTCTTACATTGTCCCTCTGGCACCAAGAATAATGCTTTGCACCTATTAGAAAAACACATTACATATTTCCTGATTTAAAGTTTCCTGGGTAATCCTTTGGTTCAGAGAAACACTACTTTCTTAATTCTGCACTGGAAGGTTTAAACAAAGCAGTCAAAATCAATGTGTGTGTACACATTCAAGATTACTGGATCATTTTCCATGCTATGGCTGCCATATGAGCTCTTCACATTGCTGTCAACTATTTTTTTTTTTAATTTTAAAATTTATTTATGCCTGCAAGAATTGGGGTGTGGGCCAGAAGTACAGGGGGTGAGAGGATTCACCAGAGAGAGTGGAGATCAGAATAGGCAGTTCTACTGAAATACACCACTCAGTGAAATAAGCCAGAAAGAAAAAGAAAAATATCGAATGGTTTCACTTATAACAGGACTATAGGGAAACCAAATAGGAGAGAGACACTCAGCGGGGGAGGGGGGGGCAGGGGGAGGGGAGGATAAGGGCACAAAATGGAATAGAAAAGAATACAAGGGACCATGGAGATGGATCACGGGTGAATTGGTGGTGGGCTACCCAAGGGGAATATAAAATGTAAAAGGCATAAATAACAATAAAAAAAAAAAAGAAAGAAAGAAATACACCACTGAGGGGAGCAGTGGATGAGACAGGAGAGGTCTATTATGCCCTATGGGTTAGTTCCCTGTCTGGGGATAGAACTCAGGCCACAGTGGCTGGAGATAGCTTGATAGCGCTGAGACTTTAGCCCCTGCGCCACCAGGGAGGTCCCTTTCAACTAATTCTTATTGTAAGAGACAGTGCTCCAGAGAAAGGTAAAGATGTTTTATTTCTCTGTGGTCTGCTCAGAAATATGCTAATCACAATAAAAGACACTAAAGAGGGGAACAATTCAGCTTAAATTTGATTACCAAGTGAATGCTGAACGTTAATCCAATGCTGAACTCATTTTACACAGAATTGTTTGTGTCAAAACTTAGTAAATATATATAATATCAATGACAAATAATGTTAGAAAAATTGTCTTATGAAAATTTTAGCCAGTGTAAAGATCGAATATTAATTACGTCTGGTCAAAACCAGAAATAATTACATTTAGAAAAATATTTTCCAGGGCCTCCTTGGTGGCGCAGCAGTTAAGTGGCGCTGTCAGCAGTGGCGAGGCGAGTTCGACACCAGCTGGGGAGATTCCCACATGGCGTGGCAGACCTCTCCTGCCTCGCCTGCCCGCTGCTCCCCTCAGCAGTGTATTTCTGTCCATCTGCCTGTTCTGCTCCCCACTCTGTCTCTGGAGAACCCTCTCACCTCCCCGTGCCTCTGGTCTGTACCCTAGCTTGTATGCATAAATAAAAAATCTTAAAAAAAAAAAAAAGAGGAGTAACTTAAATTAAAAAAAAGAAAAAGAAAAAGAAAAACATTTTCCCAACAGCCGAATAGGTAGTCTGGAAGAGGTTCAGTAGTTTATGACAGATATTCAAAGGTAAAGGAGAAAATTCAAGTTTAAAATATGAAATTAAATATGACCATTGTTTTATGAGCACGCAAGCGTGTACACACAAAAACACATACACTTGCACACATATAGACACACATACAAAATAATTTGAGAGAACAAGATAATGAGACATCTCTTTTAACCTTGTAAGGTAGTGTTGTGTTAGCCAAAGGTGAATTTCTAGTTTTCACGACCTCATCAAATCTTGAATAGACAGTAATTCACTTTGACAAGGAGTTTATGTTCATATTAAAGATAAACAAATGTCAAGTACTATGATCTCAAGTATTTTAGTTCCACCTTGATTTTTATGTCTCTAATTAACACTTTCTCTTAGTCATGGCAGTTTTTAGGTTAAAGTGGTCTACTTTACTGTAAGATGGTAGCATTTTATAAGACATTTTCACCTTGATTATTTTCTTATACAAGTTAATTAAATCAAGTGATAGATTCTTACAGAATGAAATGCAGCATTTTAAACCCATCATCTGAGCTCCTTTACATACATGTGGATGAGAAACAAAAACTCAATTAAAGGAGCAGCAAGTCAAATGATAATAATATGTAAACCAAGAGAGTAATTTTATGTAAAATAATTCTCCTTTGGTAAAGTAAATATTCTAAATGCCAAATTTTGCAATGTTAGTAGTCTATTTTTAGTGCCTCCATTTAAATAAGATTTTCAGAGTTAGTAGTTTCATTATATGAATTTGCCCCTGTTGATAACTTCCATGAAAAAAGACCCCAAATCAATTTATAGTTCTTGTCTATGTGATCAGTTTCCTATGCATGTTAAAAACACAATAAAGGAAAATAAATAAAGTATCAGTGGAATTTGGAAAATGCCCACCTGGGATTTCTTTAAGATTTGTCACTTGATAAGAAATTTATACTTTCTCTGACTCACTCAGGGATGAAACTAGGGCAGTGAGAGGCAGGGGATATTTTTGTGTTGTTTATTGTTTGATCATTAAATATAATACATCAACATTTCCAACAATCTCAAAAGCCCAATTACATGGTACCATTTGCTGGAAATTTAGTTTATTGCAAATGGAACTACAGAAAAATGCTTATGGGATCTGAAGTCAAGCAACTAAGGCAAATGACTGTTGAAGAGGAACTATTTATTCTCCTGTTACAATAGATACAATTCAGCTTTGATGCATGGAGTTTTATTTCTATTGTAGCAATGATTTATACTTTAAGTTTTGAGTTTTCTATGTCACCTTTCTTGGCCTATGTTGTCTTAAACCAGATGTGTGACCACTATGCCTGAAACTCCCATTTTCTGCTCTTTTTTGAAAACCATACTAGGTGACATACAATCAAATATGGGCTTGAGAAGTTATAGCACTACCAATAACTCAGTAAACTTTTGTAAAAGTCTTTAATTATAGGGCCTCCCAGGTGGCGCAGCGGTTGGGCGCTGCACTGTGGAACTGTTGGCAGCGCGCCATGCGAGTTCGATGCCCAGCCGGGGAGAATCCCACATGGTGCGGCAGACCTCTCCTGCCTCGCCCGCTGCTCCCCTCAGCAGTGTGTTTCTGATCTGCCTGTTCTGCTCCCCGCTTTGTCTCTGGTGAACCCTCTCGCCGCCCCACGCCTCTGGCCTGTGCCCCAGCTTGTATGTTAAAAAAAAAAAAAAAGACAAACACAAGCTCTTTAAAAAAAAAAAAAAGTCTTTAATTATATTATTACTTATCTGAACACATATAACTGGACAAATTGATATGAAATTTCTCTTAAATCCTTTTATCTCTGATGTTATTAAATTATTTTTAATTCTCTATAATAACTACGGGCATATATGGAAATCTGCAAATGACTTTCTTCATAAAATATTATGAACAAATACTGGAATTATTTTCCAACTAATTTAATTGACCTATTACACCAAAAGTATTAAGCAAAATCTTTTTTTTTTTTAAAGATTTATTTCTGCATACAAGCTGGGGTACAGGCCAGAGGCATGGGGCAGCGAGAGGGTTCACCAGAGACAGAGCGGGGAGCAGAACAGGCAGATCAGAAATACGCTGCTGAGGGGAGCAGCGGGTGGGGCAGGAGAGGTCTGCCCCACCATGTGGGAATCTCCCCGGCCGGGCGTTGAACTCACGTCACTGCTGCCAACAGCTCCAAAGCGCAACGCTCAACTGCTGCGCCACCAGGGAGGCCCTAAGCAAAATCTTAAGGAAGTCAAAATTCATGTTTCCTTTTCTGTGCTATTACAATACACTACACTTGTCTGTTTCAACTGTTCTTTAAATAATATCATCTTGCATTTCTTGAGCATTGATTGCTCTTTGTATACAAAAGCTTTTCTCTACCCCCCCCAAATGTGTGTTTATGCTGGGTCTCATTATTTCATTCTGCAATTGAGAACAGTTTCAGACATATTTATTCACTTGCTGAAAATGACATGCTGTTAGGGGGTATACTTGGCTATTATTTAGATCTGTCATATGGGAAAGCTAATGACCCTTTTGTTATGATAGACTTTGATTTTTTAACACAAGTGAATCCTGCCTATTAAATTAAATATTGTTTGAAAACCTGTGTAACTTACAGTTTCCAAAAATGTCAATTTGAGGATTAAAAAAAAATAATAAGCATGAGAAATTAAATTACTTACATTAAGCCACAACTTTATTTTTTCCAAATGGGGACCTCACATTAATAAGAGTTAAGTAAGTACGATGTGTGATGTAAAATCACTTCCATGCTTTGGATAGAGTAGTTCTTAAAAATGGTTCAATGCAATTATTATTATCATCATCACTATTATTTAGTACTATTTGTAAATAAATCTTATATCTTGAAACAGAGGCAGTTCTTGTTTTAGGACAGCTCTACTAGAAATTCATAAATATCAGGGCCTCCCCGGTGGCGCAGCGGTTAAGCGCTGCACTGTGGCGCCGTCGGCAGCGGCGACGTCGGCAGCGGCGACGTGAGTTCGACGCCCGGCCAGGGAGGATCCCACATGGCACGGCAGACCTCTCCTGCCTCGCCCGCTGCTCCCCTCAGCAGTGTATTTCTGATCTGCCTGTTCTGCTACCCGCTTCGTCTCTGGTGAACCCTCTCGCCGCCCCATGCCTCTGGCCTGTACCCCAGCTTGTATGTATAAATAAAAATAAATCTTTAAAAAAAAAAGAAAGAAATTCATAAATATCAGAAAATATTTCATTTTTATTGAATTAATATAGGTATGAGGTATAGAATCTTTTATAGCAGCATCTATATTTACTACCTTATGTTCACTATCAGAATTCTAGTTTCCATGCAACACAATACAGTTGATCTCTTTTACTGAATTTACCTATCTACCCTCTATAACCAATATTTTGTTCTTATAGTCTAAACATTTTTTAAATTTATCGATTTTTTTTCTTATGTACTATGTCAGAGTGAAATCTTGTGGTGTTTGTCTCTCTATGACTTATTTCAATAAGCATATTTTCTATTTGGCTCATTCATGCCACAAATAGCAAGATTTCCTCTTTTTTATAGCTGAGTAGTACTCCATTGTGTTTATATGCCACATCTTATCCACTCATCTCTTGATGGGTACTTTGTTTATTTCCAATTCTTGGCTATTTTCAATAAGGCTCTTCTGACTGTGGGTGAAGGTGCCTGCATCTCTTGGAATTATTTTTTGTAATTGTTTAAAAATAATACTTTTCCATATATTTTACTTTTAATAAATGCCTTAGCCTTTAAAAATGGACGGATTTCATTATGTTATAGGAAAATACCTTTGTATGAGGCGGGAGAGACTAAGATGCAGAGCTTCAAAGGTATTTTTCTTAACTTGTTTTTTACCAGTTGGGCATCATGAGGAACAATTGAATTTATGCTACATGTTGTAATATAGAACTAGAATTTTTATTTAGAACTAAATGAATAGTTCTCTATTTTAATGAGCATTGATGAATATATGTGAATAAGTGAGCTAATTAGGTACTTTGATGTTTAATATAATGCTACCATTCTAAGTTGTAGTTAAGAGTTTTGATGTATTCAATATATTTGATTACTATAAATACATTAGGCATTATATAGAAGTAAAATTACAATAGTGCTAAGTAATAAAACTATTTTAAATATTCATAATTTTAAAAATAAACTATAATTATAAAGTACTTTCATTAACTTATTGTTTTCACTAAGTTATTTGCTCAAAAACATAAAGTCATTAAATATGAGTTCCAGTACAGTTATCTATGCATCACCAATCCATAGTTGGTGCTCTTCCATTTTTACCAGACTATATTGCAAACGGTGTTTTTTAATGAAGTTTTAGTAAGATATTCTAAATTTAGGGAGGTGCATATTTGATAATTCAGACTAATTCACATACAAGGATGAAAGGATACATGTATAAGGTGCTAATAACCTCATTGTCATAGACCTTTATTTTTTAAAGAAATGGTCGGAATATCTGGCATAATTTTATGCATATCTTCTGTTCTTGAAGAATAGTGGCAATTTTGCTTAAAAAGAAAGACTGGATTAACCATTGGATATAAGTCCTGAAATGATACAATACATAGAAGAAATATAGGCAAACCACTTCACGATGTTGACTTGATGGATGGATGTGTTTGGGGCTTCAGTTCCAATAGCAAGGCAAACAAAAAGAAAAATGAACAAAAGGGAGCCTCTCTCCTCCTTGTCCACCTGTGATTATGCAGGTGTCTCTCTTTTTTCCTTTACCTTTTTATAAAAAACATGTCCTTTTAAAATGTTAAAAAAAAAAACAAAAACAAATAAAACAACAAATGGGACCACATTAAAACACAAAGCTTCTACACAGCAAAAGAAGCTATCATTAAAATGAAAGACATCGGGCCTCCCTGGTGGCGCAGCGGTTGAGCACTGCGCTGTGGAGCTGTCAGCAGCGGAGACACAAGTTCGATGCCCAGCCGGGGAGAATCCCACATGATGTGGCAGACCTCTCCTGTCTCGCCCGCTGCTCCCCTCAGCAGTGTATTTCTGATCTGCCTGTTCTGCTCCCTACTCTGTCTCTGGTGAACCCTCTCGCCACCCCGTGCCTCTGGCCTGTACCCCAGCTTGTATGTATAAATAAATAAATCTTTAAAAAAAAAAAAAAAAACGAAAGACATCATATTGAATGGGAGAAAATATTTGCACATCATATATCTAACAAGGGACTAATATCTAAGATCTAAAACTCACAAAACTCAACAGTAACAAGAGAAAACAAACAATAAAAAACAAGAATAAAAGCTAAGTATATACTACTCCAGAGAAGACATGGAGGTGGTCCATCAGGCACATGAAAAAAATTTCCATTGCCACTTAAGAGGGAAATGCAAATCAAATCCACAATCATACCTATGACAATGGACCATATAAAAAAAATCCAGAAAAAGCAAGTATGATGGGGATGTGAATAAGACACCTCATCCACTGTTGGTGGGAACACAAACTGGTAGAGTCTTTAGAGAAACAGTGTGAATGTTCCTAAAAATATTAAAAATAGATCTACCATACAATCTAGCAATTTCAATCTTAGGTATATAGTTAAAAAATATACTAGGGCCTCCCTGGTTGTGCAAGGGGTAAGTCTCAGCCTATGAAGCTAACTGCAGCCACTGCAGCATGAGTTTGATCCCGGCCAGGGAGATTCCCACATGGTGTGGCAGACCTCTCCTGCCTTGCCCACTGCTCCCCTCAGCAGTGTATTTCTGCAGATCTGCCTGTTCCACTCCCCACTCTGTCTCTGGTGAATCCTCTCACTGCCCCCCACCTCTGGCCTACACCCCAGTTCTTATATGCATAAATAAATCTTTAAAAAAAATAAAATAATGCACTAAAAAGGGATATATGCACTCTTATGTTCTTTCTATGTTCATTATAACTCTATTTACAATAGTCAAGTTACGGAAACAAGTGCTCATGGACAGGCAGATGAGTGGATTAAGAAGTACAGACACAAGTACGTACACACACACACACACAAAGGGATACTATTCAGCTATAAAAAAGATGAACTCTTTATCTTAGTCACAATATGAACGGGACTGGAGAGGATTTTCCTAAGGAAAATAAGTCAGAAGGTAGAAAGACAAATACCAGATGTTTTCATTCATATGTGGAATACAGAAAAACAAAACAGAGGGTCAAACAAAAACAAATAAAAAATAACCTGAT
>PVIJ01000338.1:284922-313028 GCA_004024925.1 Scalopus aquaticus
GCGGCGATGTGAGTTCGACGCCCGGCCAGGGAGAATCCCACATGGTGCGGCAGACCTCTCCTGCCTCGCCCGCTGCTCCCCTCAGCAGTGTATTTCTGATCTGCCTGTTCTGCTACCCGCTCTGTCTCTGGTGAACCCTCTTGCCGCCCCACACCTCTGGCCTGTACCCCAGCTTGTATGTATAAATAAAAAAAAAAAATAAAAAAATAAATCTTTAAAAAAAAAAAAAATAAATAACCTGATTGGGCCTCCCTGGTGGCGCAAAGGGTTAAGCGCAGCAATGTGGAGCTATCAGGTGGCTACAGCAAGAGTTTGATGCCAGGCTAGGGAGATTCCCACATGGCACACCAGACCTCTCCTGCCTCACCCGTTGCTCCCCTCAGCAGTGTATTTCAGTCGATCTGCCTGTTATGCTCCACACTCTGTCCTGCACTTCTGGCCTGCAACCCAACTTATATGTAAAAATAAATAAATGCTAAAAACAAACAAACAAACAATAAACCTGATTGTAAAATTGGAAATGCCATAGCAGGAGAGGGGGAGATAGATAGCAAAGTGTGGATAGGGCCCAGTGAACTAAGGTGGAAGATTATGGGTATCTTGGTGGAGGCTGTGATATGGTAACTTACATCCAAAGAGGTGTAAACTTAAAATTCTGAATCATACACACTGTTGTAAACTAGTATCATGTCAATTAAAAAAATACAGTAATGAAACCAAAGTCAAAGAGCAGTTTTTAATACTAAAGGACAGAACAACCATTTTCAAATGCAATTTCTATTAGAAGCCAAAAAATATAGTGTAATTGTAGTTGAATCAATGAGTGCTAATATTTTTGAAAAAGGATTCTTTTACTGTTTCCCTGCATGTGTTTTATCTTGATAGACAACAACTCAATTTATTTTCTCCATGCTGTAAAAAACTCAGTGCATGTGCATATAACAAACCTTCATAGCCCCACAGGGACCAGCAGAACATGCCATCCTGGTTGTGATCCAAATGCTGCTGTTGTTTGACTTACTGAGCTTTTGAATCTAGAACACCCTCAGATATTTTTTAAAGATATGTCTGTCATTTTTTAGAACTTATTTTCCCAGTCTGTGTTACAAAGAGGAGACAAAAAAAGTCCTAAAAATCACTGTACCTCTGTGTTGCATATTCAAAAACTCTAGTTTCTTTATTTTCTGGGCATGTAGGTAGTTTCCTTTTTTTTTTCCTTCAAATTTCCTTGTAGTTAGATGAGATCTTAAGACTGAATATAAATGAAATACAAGCAAAAATGATATAAAATTAAGACCTAGGCCTTAAATTTCTCATGAGTACACCATTCGTTCATATTATTTCTCTCTCTCTCCTCCCCTTCTTTGCCCTCCCTTCATCTCTGCTCCCCGAGCCCCTTCTCTCTCCCTACCTCCAAAATATGGGGGAATCTATGAGACATTGAAGCATGTATAACTTAGGTCCCTGTATGCCTTCATGGAACAGGGCACATTTGAAACTTTCTGTGGAATATGTATATGTAGATAATGTTTGTTGTGTCAATCCAGTAAAATTTGGTGTTCATTTGATGTTGCAGTTATCCTATTCTGATTTACTTCAGAATGATGGTTTCTCTTCCATGAATAACCTCATCAACATTGAAAACAATGAACCACAAAGCTCATTTATTATTTTTCTCCAATATTAAAATATGGTTCTATACACAAGATAAAATTCAATACATTCTGCCATGTATTTCTCTTTATATAACTTTGGGATCAAATCTTCTACTTAGGTTACTGTAGAACAGTGTACAAAATCAAGAACGAACAAGACTTTTCTCTATATAAAGTGCATAGATATATAGCATATGTCTATATAGGGAATTTATATATATATATATTAAATTTTATCCTAAATATACATATATGCACTAAACAAACATATATAAAAAACATTTTTAAATCTATCTATCTATCTATCTATCTATCTAAATTAACTAATTTTCTAGCAAAGCGTACTTACTTTGCCTAGAATGCCTGCTTGTTACTTGAAGGTTGGTGATGGATATTGTGATAGTTTAACACTAATAGTTGCTATTTTCATATCTCCTTTCTCCTAGAGATCTATAGTAGTTTGTCTTGCTAATGACTGCAAAGCATGTGGCTTGATTACTACACATACATATCCATTCTACAGTGATCACCTCAGTGGGAATTCCATTAGGAAATTAAAATGGGTGTTAATGAAAATGAGTGACTCAAAGCTCCAGGCATTTCTGTATGCTTATGGGGACTGCCTACCATTCCACAAAACAAGTGTGGGCTACGGACAGGTGCTATTTGAATATAGGTCCATTACAATTTAAGCTCCATAGAGAGATAGTACAGTGGGGTCTGGTACCACTTCCAGAGACCTCTGACACCTCTTTTCTGAGGGCTTCAGCATCAGGAGCAGTACAATGATTGGCATAAGGGACAGTATAGGTGGATTAATAGGAAGTGAACTTATAGTTGCTCTCGTTGAGGTGTTAAGCTCAATTTTAAAGTTTCATTCTTTAAAATATATTTTCTTCATAACTCCTTGCACTTGGTAATCTTGCTCAAGCTATGATGGGTAAGTGGTTGCCATCAGCAACTTCAAAATGTATTTATTCCCTTGGCTACGATATCAGTGTTCAGAAATTTTGCTTCAGTTAGCACCTGGTATTCTCTAAACTCACTGTTGTGTTTGAATATTTCTCTAATAATGTTCATTGCATATTTTGCATGTAACTGAAAATGCTTGTAGTGTATAAAAGCCACTTGATATAGGAAGAAATAGCAACACTTATCTAAAGGTACACAGTAGCAGGAGAAAGGAAAGAATTCAGAATCTCTGGCTTCTCTTACTGATTCTGTTTCTCTGGTGGTTTATATTTTCTAAGTGCCTTTGCATCCTTGTCAGACATAGATAGCTTTCATTTGCTGCTGCTTCTGCATCCTGCTCTGCATGTTTGGAAGTTGGAATAGAAGGGCCACATCAGTGGGCTTCTGGCCTCTGACTCCTTGTTAAGTTCAATCTGCAGAGCACTGGCAGGAGCAGAGAGGGGGGGAACGCATAGCAGGGACAGGTCACATCTCCTCCAGAGATCAGAGCTCCTGGAAACTCAGCCTCTCTACACATCTTTTGGCTTTTGGTTCCACTATTCACTCCCTCCTTTCAACCCTTCACTAGGTGACCTTCACTACACTTTGGCTCTTACTTCTCTCACCTTTGCAAATAACCTCCTTATGAAATCCCCCCCAAGTGGACCATGCTATTTGTCTCTGAGATGTAGCCAGATCAACCATGTCATCTGGTATTTACATCAATTCTATAAAATATCTGCCTCATTTAATAATAGAAGGATTTGATACATAAGAACAGAAAGTGATTTGCTTAAGGTCACAAAGTTAGTCAGGAGTTGGAATCCAGCCATTTTGACTCTTATTACAATGTTTCTTCTACAGCCCTGCACTTCCTTCATTTACTACAATTATTTAATCATGTTAACTACATTCTACTGAATAAATGTTGAACTTGTTATCACCTTCTATTATATTTTCTAAGTAAAGATCAGGCTTTGAAAGAGAGTCCTTTTAAATGAAAATCATTGATGCAAATCATTTATGGTAATGTGAATGTTAATAACAGTAATTTTTAAGAGAGTGAATGTTTTATAATGGCATAATTAACAATCATAGCAGATCATCACAACATGAATCTCTTTAAACATCTTTAATATTAAAACTTTAGTATACTAGACATTCATAAATATTGTATGTGATGGGAAAACAATTTGCCCAATAATTTGGTAGTGATTTTTTAAATGGACAATTGACCCATCTTCAGAAGAGGGAAAATTGGCTAGGGCAGTTCTTGTGTGAAAAATCATCAGGGTTTGAACAAGAACATGTTGAATTATAAAAATATACTTAGCTATTTGTACCAAGTGATCTGAAATGAACCACCAATAATTTATTCCATGTAATGTCACAGTACAGGTTTTGTGAGGCTTTCTCATGTGATCATTCATTAAGAGCTGTTAGGAATTTTTAGTTTTTCAGCTAGGAGCAGATGTTCTATGTGTGGAGCTACACGACACACTTCTAAGGTCTTCTCTTTCATTATGACAGCTGTACCTTGGCAACCCAACCAAAGATCTGATAAATAATGTAGGGGATATTTCCCTTCTTTTATTACAGTTAATATAATGTGTCGACATTAAAATAAATGTTAAATAAAGTCAAGTCTAGGAAAGGGAACATCCCAACCCAACAGCTTTTATTTGCTATTCCTGCTCTGTGACAAAACTGAGTGGATAGGTGATGTGTGATTTACAAATCCCTGCATTCTACATTATAATGGCTGCAATGGTGTTGGGCTGCTTTGAAATGATTTACAGCAATTTGTCACTTTTTGAAACTGTTCCAAAATAGTCTGCTGACATGTACTAAAGAGCTTTCAATGAAATCTGAAATGGTTCATTTGTTATGTCAACTGGAAACATTAAGTGATATCTGAAAATCACTTTAAGATTTATTGAAGTGATTTAAAATATCCGTTAATGGCAATTTGGTATATCAGAAAAGCAACGTTGTCATTAAAAACATAAGAAAATATTTTCATCACATCTCACAAGTATTCATATCATGCTCTGGTTATAACTGCACCACTTTACCACTTGGGAAATCTGTCACTTTAAAGTTATTTTGAAAGTTTGCAAGCATTTTTTAAATGAATATTTGTAAGCAGAAGGGAAAAACTGTGAGTTGCATCATTTAATATCACGGAAAATCATAGCTTAAATTCCAGAACATATTACTAATGTAGTTTAAAGATATAATGCTCATTTTGTTCTTCCTTAAGAATCTAAATATGTGTTGCTATGCAATGTATCTATGTTGGCCACTGTGAATCATTTTTCAATCTTGTCACCACATAAGTAAACCAGATAATTTATGTCCTGTTAAATATAGATGGACATTTCTTAAAGTTCTTTTTGGACCACTATCACTAGAAAAATTATCATAGAATAGTAAGTGACAAGCTGTGTACAAAGAATTTCCTTTGATTACTGCCTCTGAGAGTTTTTTTTTGGAAAAAAAAGTAAGGTATACTAAATTTCTGTAGGGTTAGATGTTAAATGACCTTGGAATTTGAACTGTAAAACCATCAAAGATGACTTTGTCAACAATAGCAGGTCATCAACATACTTTATTCTAAGCTAAACATAAGTGTAGTAAAGTAAGAATACTAATATGAAAAAAAGAAAAATTCAATGGACCAATAATAATGGGGATCTGTCTCCCTCAAGTATATCTAAGGAGAAAATGAAGAGAGGCCTTCATATCTAAGAGAGTCTATGGGAAATTAGTTGCTATGTTTTGATGTAGAAGCAAGAGTGAGTATAGTACAAAGATGGAACTGTGGCCCTGTAGTCTTCCCTGTTCAAATTCTTTGGATGCTATGGTACAATTTCCGTCAAGGAACAGGAATCGGACAGTGGTTTTCTGCATAATTAAATCACACAGAAGAAAGGTAATAAACATAGTTATGAATCACTGCCAGTGCTACCCAAGGGAAAAATACCCAGCTCTGAGAATAAGCTTAGAGAAAAGGGTGACAGTGACCTGAGGCCACTGTCACCTAATTTCACCTTTGTTCACTACACGAACTTAGCAGATTCTCCTTTTTAAAAAGTACCCACTCTTTGGGTGCTTGATCATGTTAGATCATGAATGCGACTTAGAGAGGTTTTTTTTTTTTTTTTAAGATTTATTTATTTATACATACATACAAGCAGGGGTACAGGCCAGAGGCGTGGGGCGGCGAGAGGGTTCACCAGAGACAGAGTGGGGAGGAGAACAGGCAGATCAGAAATACACTGCTGAGGGGAGCAGCGGGCGAGGCAGGAGAGGTCTGCCGCACCATGTGGGATTCTCCCTGGCTGTGCGTCTGACAGCTCCACAGCGCAACCTCAACCGCTGCACCTCCAGGGAGGCCCTAGCGAGGGGTTTTGATAAGCAGTTTCTACCTGTCATAATTTTTTATGATGAACAGAAATGATCCAGAATATCGTGCCCATTGAGGTCTATGGTTCACATTGTTTATTCTGTAGCAGCTACACCAAGACCACCACCGCACGAACAAAAGAACATTTTTAAAATTTCCATTTACTTAGTCTCTGTCAAGCTCAGTCATGTATTTGGCTGTGGTAAATAAAGTTAATGTTTCTCAACTGACTAAATCAAACTGTGATTTATGTACCAGCTAGATGAGACTTATATAGTTGTTTTGGGGCCCTAGGACTCTTGAATGAAAATCTCTGGGGTGAGGCTCAGGAGTTTGCATTTTAAGTAAGTACCCCAAGTGATTCTTACACATATTGATAGTTGAGTACTACTATAATAAGGTGGCTTTCTTTTGAGTATAGTCACCATGCATAGATCCTCACAACTAATTTATTTTAGAGCTTGAAGGGACTTTGGAGATCACATTGGTTCAACAGCCACATGATTAAATGAAATGTGTTTGAAATTACAAAAATATAAAATATTTGATTATTTATATAAGAAACCAGCCTTACAGGCTATTTCTGATATAGTGAAGTAATAAGGGTCATTTATAAGGGGTTAGAAAAATTCTTGGCAAATATTATGGCATTTTTACTAATAAAAATGATTAGCAGACATACGAGGGTGACTTAAGATTTATGACTGATAAACTGGGGACCATTTTACTATTGTGGTCACTAATTCCAGGCAGTTTTAAGAGCAATAACAACTAAACACTCATTGAGGAAATGGTTATTTTGATAATGTGGTCAAGCAAAAATATTCTGACCTGAGTGTTTTGAAGTATTTATTTTAATTGAATGTTAAATGTTAACAGATTTTGAAATTCTGAACCCAATGAGTATCTGTAGGTAGATGTATAGTTAACTACCATCAAAATGGAATATTAAGTTAGTGTATATAATAAGTGTGAGATTAGATTTTAATAGGAATGATCATTGCTTTCTAGAAGTTGACCTTATAAGTTTCAAAACTGGTTTCCCAATTTAAGCAATACCCTCCCAACTCTGTTATTTACAGATATCTGGGAACTTGAATAACTACAAATGACTCAATATATTGACCAATAAAATTTTGGAGGGCTCTGGAATTCCTAAATTTTTCCTTTTGAAATACAAACGAATGTCCTGGGGAATTGATACTGCCATCTATCTCTCTTCAGTATGAGATCCATATTTTGTACTTGTCATGATTTCTGATGCTGAAGATTCTATTCATTATCTCCTTTTTGGACCAATATTAATGAACTACAATCTGAGGATAAAAATCCAGTCCAAGGGAAGATCATGTATTGCCTGAAAGCTAAGAATATGCTTTTATACAGCTGGAAAAAAAATCAGAATATGTTGTGTCATATGAAAATGATATGAAACTTAAATGTCAGTGCCTCAAAATTATGTGTTATTGGGACAAGTTTATGTTCATGTATCTAGAGCTGCTTTCACACCACGACCACAGAGTTCACCATTGCCTACCACATATATCCCACAAAGCCTAATTTACTATCTGTCATTTTATCGAAAATGTTTGTAGACCCTTCCTCTACAGTGGTGGTTTTCAAAGGTATTGCTAAGACCACACATATCAATGAGAAATTTGACCTGCATTCTTGACATGCTGAGTCAGACTTTGTGGAGAAGAGGTGCTTTGGGGAGGAAGATTCAGTGATGTGTGCTTTCTGGTTGATCGTGATGCATGCAACTTTTTGCAAACCACTATTACCAGTGGCAGGTCTGGGGATTATTTTAAGGATGCAATAACTGAAAATTACCAAAAAAAACATAAGTTAATATGTATATGTAAGGGTTATGATTTAACTTTTATATGCATTTGCAAGGAAAACATTTAAAAATGAAGAAAATGATGAGCGCTGGTGAATGTGCTTTGTTTTCAGATAAACAGCCTTTGGTAGAGAAAAAAAATTGCCTGTCTTGCTTTAGGGGTTACTTTAATTTTAACAGGCTTTATCAAATTACCTCAGAGTAGCTTTGATAAATCTGGAAAATAAGATGGCAACCTTTCTGGAAGTTGAATCTCAGTGGTACTTAAAAAGTTTATCATTTGGTTTATAAAGAAGAAAATACAATATGCTTCAATTATTTATATATGAAGTTAAAGAGCCCAACCTGAAATATGTGGGAATCAAATTAACTTGAACAGAAGGAAGGAAAAAACTACAGTATCTTTTTGTAGAAGAACCTGATCTCGACGTCCTGTCATTTGATGCATACGTGTCACGAACACCAAGTGCTCACCCCCATATGGCTGACATTTTTGCATTCACTATTGAAGGAGAGACTGCTTGGTCTCAATCTGAACAGAAACGTGGGGACAGATGAGGATGAAAGAAGGCATAAAGACTAATTATCTAAAAATGAAATATAATAAAACAATCCAGTCTAAGAGTAAGACTACTGCTTTGAAAGGCATGCTAAAGAAAACCTGTTAATGGCTCTAAACATTCCACTCTAATGAAATAAATGACTCACTGCACCATTCCATCCTCGTTCAGTGACATTTATTTTAGGAGATTAATGAATATTTAATTTCAGTTCTATTTACTAGTGCAATAAAACCCGAGGTGATAAAAATAAGAAAATGATATGGTTATTAAAATTAGGACAAAAACATTGCTGTTAAAGTTGGAAATTGTAATTGAGGGGCATGGTCTTAGTAGGCTAGCTTGGCAGGCTAGTGATAGAGAAGTCAAAAGCAAATTAGACAACAGATTTAATTTTACAAAGAACACTGTGAGTATATATAAGGGACTTCATTTTCAGTTATAGAAGAATGGTTTCAGTTGGAATAGTTAGGAGTTCAGCTTTGGCTACCTGTTTAGGTTGGAGTAACAGTACTACCTCAACCCTTGACAAGGTAGGAAATCAGCCTCCACCTTCGTTTTCTATCAAATTAAGATGCTGATAATAGTATCTACCTCATAGAGTTACTGTGGGGATGATAGATATAAAACTTTTAGGCCTGTGCTTGTACATTGAACACTTAAAGGTGTCAGCCATTGTCATTGCCATTGTTAGCTATTGGTCACCTATTTGCAAGACAGTGGTGTGAGGGAGACAGGTGGGCAGTGAAAGATTAATCAGAGAGCCAACAAACTCAGAGCTCTTTCATAAATCAGATCAGACTGTTCCGTAGAATTGCTTTCTGGATCAGCTTTGAATCTATTAGTGGTTCTCCTCTGTAAAACTTGTTTTGGCAACTTGTACATGGTGACTCCACAGAGAGAGGTCCCAGTGACACCTGAAAATCAACTTCAGCAACCATGTTCATCAAACACTCAATCAGGCAGGTAAACATATCCAGGCTCTACGGCCAATTGGTTGAGAACAACTGTCATTTTAACACAAGGAGAAAAGCATCTCTTTTAGATGCTTTGTTAAAACTTGCAAATTAAAACATAATAAACAAGAGTAATCTTGTCCTTGTGCTTTGACCCATAAATTCCAAATGTTTCCACCTTGGGGTGAGAGACATCTGGATGCTGCCTCTGCCCTGCTGTTCTGTCCTAAGGGTGTGTTGCTGAGGTAGCTCTAATATCTAACCTCAGTCTGTGTGTAACATAGGGCATCTCTACTTAAGAGTCTAAAGACGTAAGTCTTAGTAGAAAGAATAAACACTGTTATACTTTATACAGACGGGCACTATATATGGAGACCCACTTTATAAACACGACTGATAACACCTTGCTTTGGAACAAGAGTTGCTGCCCATCACCAGAAACGTTTACTCCCAAATTCATGAGACAATTGTAGTGATATATCCAAATAATCACTTTGTTTTCTGAGAACACAAAAGGTTGCCTTCCTATGACTAACCATAAGTAGTTATTGTGACCACAGATATGTCTTATCATCTGCTTCTTTCCATTACTGAGTAAAATTTACTATTGCAAGGATTATTCGTGAGAAACCACAGTTTGACCACTCTGCATCTTCTGAAAGTATCAATCTACTACAGCAAGTATTCACTAAGAAAATACACTATGCAGTAGGCTAGATTTGGGGGAAAATATGGTAAATAAGTACAGCCTCTCATGTCACATAGCTTCAAAATCTAATTTAAAAATATTTATATTGAAACAAACACTGGCAAAAATGTTATGACAGAATGGACATTTTGAATGCACATTTCAGAGCAAACAAGTAAATCCAATTAAATTCTCCCAGTTCATGCCCTTCTGACAATGGGATGCTTCAGTGGAAAATGTGAACAAACTAAGTTTACAGAGCTGAAAATAGCCTCTGAGACTCTTTGAAGACAAGATCATGTGTGGCTTCATTTTTAAGGCTACCACTAATGCTTTACTGCACAAGCCCATTAGCATTAAATGCTTCCTCACAGGAATCCAAGGAGAAGGGTCAAGAACAAAGTGGGCAGGCAGCATAATGGACTAGGGTGGAGGACTACCAGTATTTTGGTGGAGGATGGATTGTGGTAATGACACACAAAGGGGGGGACCCTCTACTCCCAAACACAAATAATAATGTAACTTCTATTAAAATAAAACTCATCCAAGGACACAATCCTTGGTTGAATGGACCATTAAAAAAATAAAAGTTTACTCCCAAATCAAAGACAATTATCCTCCTATAGGTACAAAGGAAGTGATTCCTATCATCTTCTTCAATTTTCTCTTTCTCTCCTGAACTCACTTGTACCTTAATGAACTCTAGTCCTTTAGAATCCACTTTGTTTCAGAGAGTCTGGGGATTTTGTTGAGCATCCCCTATGTACTTCCCATCCTTCATCCCTGGACAGAGTGACTCAGGCAGATGATGATTCATACTCAGTAACCTCCCAAATTCCCTAAATCCCAGCACCTTGGCCCAATGGAGGCCATGTTTCTGGATGGGAGTGGCCGCCTGATGCATAGCCATGCCTGCGGGCAGAAATCTTTAGATGGATATAGAAAGTGTCGCCAATTAGTGGGACTTGAATTTGGGCAGTCAGAATTAAAAGTGCACTTTGTTAAAATAAGACAGACTTCAAAAACTGGAGGGTTGAATATCACCAGCAAAATCTGCTAAAATAGTCTCACTTTAGTTTTATTTTCCTTTCAGGAAACCATATTGGAAGATTAACTTTAAAGACTATTAGAGAATATCTTTTAATGTGAAATGTTTTGGTTGTTGATGAGACAGGGTTTGTTTTTCAGTTCATCAGCAAGATGGCACTTTGATAAATCACAGATTGCTCAGTGCCTAAAGAGGCACATTGTGACAGTTTTCATCACAATGTGATATAAAGAGGCAAATGAAGCGGTACTTCAAATCACACACGTCAGGCCCCCACTGTGTCCTAAGAACCAGGGGGGCTGTCATTTCTGAAAATGTGCTCATTGTTCTCTGATCCACCTGTGAGAATAACTTTTTCATCAGTCACTTAAGGGCTGAATTTGATTTGGATCTCATTGTTTATAGTTGGATAAATGGGAGATAACACAGCCAGCGAGAAGACCTCTTTAAAACGAAATGTACTGTTGAATTTTTGTTTTTTTGTCTTCATGATTTAGCCTGAAATCTTCTGTGTGATTGCTGTGAATGAAGCATTGGGTGTGAATGAAGAGCTGGCTACTGATTTACTATTATATGTTTACATTCACTGATTAAACTAATTAGCTCCATTGCTAATCATTTCACCAAGCTTTCCAGCAAATCAGAGCTGTAGTGTCATCCGTGGGTATTGATTTGAATGCACATGTGAATATATCTGCTCTGACTTCAAATTTCTCTTTGTGATATGCTGTTTATCTTCATTTCAACAAGCGTAGCCCAATATTCTGTCCTATATACCTAGATAAAATTTTATCTGATTCCATCACTAAAAGTAAATTCTAAAGTAAATATTGAGTATTTTCAGTCCACAATTTGCTATAAAGTCTCAAGGGGGAAATTGTGATATTCACATATTTTTCAGGCAGACTCCAGGACCCTAATGGGAGTGACTATAGAAGATGAATGCTAAGGACAAATAAACATACCATTCAGTGAAAAATAAAATAGGAGTTATCAACCCGCTTTTTAACCAAGTGGTGATAGTGGGTATATAAATAGTACCAAATGAATGTCATAAGTGTAATTTTCACCCTTCAAATATTACTGGGGCACTATGGAGACTAGTCCAACAGAGACTGATCTCATTTGTCCCACCCTGATTTTTTCTGGGCGTTGGTCAAATGGGCAAACACTTATTTTCAAAGCTGACCTCATCTCTTCTGGCTGTTGAGTAAACCCTGCACTTTAGTTGATGAGGGCATATGAGACATGAACCACATAAATTGCTTGATTAGAATCTCCATGAACCAGAACTGATGAGAGGGGCACATATTTACTTGTGAATTAAGAACCAAATGCATTTTTCTGGAGCCCAATGCTGACATACGTATTTACATTCTCCCCACTATGTGCCATTCACTAGTCACAAATTTGGTTATTCTACATTAAAGCATATTTTTAAAGTATTTTTTTTTAATATTTGTTTTCAGAAGAACTGGGGTATAGGCTAGAGGTGTCAGGGGTGAGAGGACTCACCAGAGACAGAATGGGGAGCAGAACAGGAGGATTAATTGAAATACACTGCTGAGAGGAGCAGCGGGCAAGACAGGAGAGGTCTGCTGCACCATGTGGGTTAGCTCCCTGGCTGGGGCTCTAATTCATGATGCCATGGGTGCTGATAGCTTCATAGTGTTGAGACTTAACACCTACACCACCAGGGAGGCCCTACATTAAAGTATTTTTGTACTCTATATGGTGCTTGAATACTGCCCATCTTTCTCCTTCAAGTCTCATGTTAGGTTATGCTGGCTTTCTGCTTAACAGAACACTGGCCTTCCTCCTATGCTTTAAGAAATGTGAAGGGAGGAAGCTCCCTTCTGTAATCAGCCAGTTTTGAAGTCAACTTGATTATTATTGCTTTAATATTATGAGCTTCTGTGAACATAATAAACAAATAAGCATAAATTCTCATTAACTGATAGGATGACCAAAAGCAGACTATTTTTTTATAAAGATGGATTTAAATTTAGTCATAATGCAATATGTTTACATTCTTGATACTATATACAATATATCCAGTCAATGTATAATTGTGTGAGTATGGGGAGGGGGTTGTTTTAGTGAAAAATAGCATATTTTATTCTCATATTAGATAACTCAGAATTTAAAATTTATATAAAAATTATCAAATGTTTTGCATGTGAGAGCTCACTTTCTCCATATGTGATCAGGTACAGGAATTAACATCAATAAACTTTTGCAGGTTAAAGTAACTGATATATTAATCGTAAAAAGGGGTATTAGATATACCTCAACATTTATATTTTGTTAACTTTAAAAATAGTGTCTTAGTCATCACAAAACACTCCTTTCTAATATGAAATACATTTGATAAATAGTTGTCCAATTTTTAATATATTTTTATAGCCAATTATATCTTTTTTAAATTTATTTTTTATTGAGGTAACAATTGTTTACATTGTGGTTATAATTTTAGAGGTATAGGACATCCCCCTTCAGATGTTGTTATTAAGCTACACCTAACACAGAGGCACCCACAGTCCATTCCTCTAGCCCCATTATGCTCCCTTTCCACCAATTTCTTGCCCCTCTCCTCTCCATTCCCTCTCTGGTAGCCTCCTTTCCATAGTCAAATTTTTAGGGTTTACTGTTAGATTGGCTTCATCCGACGCTTTGTCTGGTTTCTCTATATTCTACATGGCTTCCTTGCTGCCTGCTCACTGGGGGAAATGGGTGAGCGTCGTGCATTTCTGAGCTCTGCCTTGTTCACTGGGAGTCCCTTTTGCCTGGCTTACCATAGCACTCGCGCTATTTTTCCTGTGCCCAGATCCACAGCAGTCAGCATTACCCTCGCCTCTGGGTTGGCTATGAATATGGTTTCTGCCATGACATCTTCTTACCCTACTAACTGTTTCATTCTGCCCAAAGTTGAATTTCCTCCCTGTCAGTTCTGTCATACTTGCCTCATTTCATGGGATCCTCTGATTCCAGTGCCTATCTGGACGTATAGTCCATTCTCCCCAGAAAAAGTCAGGGGATTTTCTCTGATGTCATCTTCCTGGTGAGTGTCCTATAGCCTATCACCTTGTAGAAAAATAAGCATTCACTTATAGAAGTCTTTCATAGCCAAAATGGGTTTTTAAGGGAATAGGAACTATTAGAGCAAAATTTTAATCTGATTTAAGTTGACTATTGAGGCATATAATATAACAATATTCAGCAAATAGTTCAGTAAATGTTCACAGCTTCCATTCCCATCCTCCCTGAGGAGTATACTACCCTGCCCCACTGATATTGAAATTGGCATGTCATTTTCTGTGGAGTGTGTGTAGAGGTGATATAGACACATCTGAGTAGAACCGTGTGTAGCTTGATTTTGTTGTCCCTTTGTCATCAACCGTAAGAAGTGCATCTTCCTGGTAGCTGCTGCTACTTCAGACCAGGAAAAAGACCCAAATCTGATCTTGAAACTAAACTGTTACAATGGAATATAGACTTATGAAAGATAACTAATATTTTACTTTAATAAACTGACATTTGGGGATTGTTAACATCTTAGTTTGCATGGGTTGCCAGGACAAAGTAACATACAGTGAGTGGCTTAGGCAACATATATTTATTTTTCTACATTTCTGGGGACTGGGAAGTTCAAGATTAAGGTTGAACCAGGTTTTGGTTCCTGGGGATGATTTCCTTTCTAGTTCACAGAAAGAAACGATGTCCTAAATGGTGAAAGAAAGAAAGTGCCAATTCTCTGGCATTCCTTTTTATAAGAACAGTAATTCTATTGGATCAGAATGTTAACATTATTTAATCTCATTTAACCTTAGTTACTTCTGTAGAGGTCCTATCTCCAAATGCAAACACACTGGAGAGGCTGGAGCTACAACATATAAATTGGGGGGGGGGCACTTTCTGTATGTAACAGTTATACAGTATTATTGTAGCATAATTCAGTAGCATTCATATACTACTAAACCTTGTCCCAGATTTTTGAATAAGGTTTCTTCTAGTATATTAACAAATAAATTAGAAAAATAAAAGAACATATTCTGTTGTGGGAAATCAAAAAACTAAAATCACTTTTTGTTGAATATTTTCTATATTCTATATTGACATAAACACTTTTTTTTGCCAATAGAAAATACTATGATCAAATTCACTATATTTGGGTAGATATACTCTATTTTTAATATTGAAAAATATGTTTATGGTTACAATATGAGATTTCCCATAGTTTTGTTGTTTTGTTTTTGTTTTGAGTCTTCCCTGTTGTCTACAATCTCAAGAATAGAGAAATGTAACAAAGTGATGATTACAGTCAACTAACAGAATCATGGTTTAAAGAAATACTATCAGTTTATTATATCATCTGAAATAAATATTACCTTCATGTGTATGCTAACTCTAAGACAAAGTGAAAGACTGTTTTCTCTTGATTTTAGGAGTGGGTAATGTACTGTCCCTTCATATTTTTAATGCAGAAATCTAATAATTAGAATGCTAATTAAAAAAAATAGTGTGTTCCCATCCCAGATTGTCTTCTCTGTACAGAATTGGATCTCAAGATGAGGAGGAAGCACATCCTGCAGATATGCCAACTAAAGAGGAGAAGCAGAACCACTGTAAATTAATGTTCTCAAAGATGTGTCTGGTCGACCAAGTTGGCACACATTGGTAACCAGAATTATGAGACTGATTTCTAGCCCACTCTAAGCACATACAGCACTTTTAGGGCTGCATTTGTCTTGAGAAGAAACCGTTTTTTGGTTTCACATAAAGATTTTGTGTGGGTGACTGGTGGCTCTGAATTCTGGGATACTCCTAGACCAGCATTAAAAGCTCATTGCAAGGGTGAAAGATCACATAGTAGTGATATGCCTTGGACATAATTTGAAAGACTCTCATTTTTCTGAATATGTATAGTTTGAAGTGTTTCATTCAGAAGCATCTATAGTGTGGACATTTCCTACTGTCACAGACATGCAGAAGCTCTTCATGTCTTCTCTCTACCTCAGCTTCCACTTGGTTGGAGGCTTCAGGTTGGGCCTCCAACTTATACCTTGTAACTTGGCCAATTTTAGTTATCAAAACTCTAAAACAGCTTTCCCATAAATTAATGAGGGCTATACTTCCAGACCTAGACTTCTGTTTTTGAACTGAACAAAATTTATTCACAGTTCTTGTTAATTTACTAATGCAACAGATATCCATTTTATCTGTGCACTATGAGAATCAACTACTCCCTTTTTACAGGGCCCTGGGAAAGGCAATTTTGGTGCCTGATACATGTTTTGAAAAGTTCACCTAAGTCAGATCCATTAAAAATCAAGTGTCCGGGGCCTCCCTGGTGGCGCAGTGGTTAAGCGCTGCTCTGTGGCGGTGTGGTGAGTTCGACAACCGGCTGGAGATTCCCACATGGCACAGCAGACCTCTCCTGCCTTGTCCCCTGCTCCCCTCAGCAGTGTATTCCCATTGATCTGTCTGTTCTGCTCCCCACTCTGTCTCTGATGAACTCTCTCGCTGCCCCGCGCCTCTGGCCTGTACCCCAGCTTGTATGCATAAATAAATAAATCTTAAAAAAAAAAATCAAGTGACCAACCAACTAAACACCCCACCCTCTAACAAAGTAACCAACCAACAGTAGCTGTATTCTTTAAACTGGCAAGACCTTTGGACTTGACTAAACTACCACCATTCAAAGAAACTAGGAAGAATGAGAATTGCCTGTTTGAAAGGACTGGTAATGTGAACTTTTACTTCCTCTTATTTTGTGACCCCTCCACGTGAACATTATCCCATCTTTCTTGTTTCACTCTATAAGGAAACCCTTGAATTTTTGTCTCCTTGGGAAACATTTTTGGGGTTTTGAGCCAGTCTGTGCTCCTGAATTGCTATCTGTTGAGCCAAATAAACACATTTTGCCTCTTAATGACAGAGAGAGAGATGGAGAGAGAGAGAGAGAGAGAGAGAGAGAGAGAGAGAGAGAGAGAGAGAGAGAGAGAGAGAACTATCATGGCTGTTTTCTAAAGCATTTAGACTTATTTCCAAATAACTTCAGTACATTTTAGAATCCAGGAAAAGCAGTATTCTTGTTTCTCTTGCCAAAATTCCCATTCTCTATGAGATATTTACATTTATCTTAATATTTTTGTGCAAACACTTCAAATGGTTTTAAAATAAGTAGATTTATGGAGTGATGTAAAGAAAACACTTACAAATATGCATTAACTAAGAGGCACCCAGAATTTAGAAATAAATTTAACTTTGAAAATAATGTAACCAATACACAATGGATTAGACTAAATTGTCCGTAGGAATAACCCTGTGTATACACACACACACATAAAATCAGTAAACATATGGCTGAGGAAATTTGGGGGCACCCATTTTAGATTTCCAGTGATGACATAGTTTTGTCCACATCAAAATCTAAAGTAGGTACCAGATAGGGTGACATTCTAATTAGAGCCAGACTCCTTTCGTCTTGTGGCTAGGAAAGCACAGGAAAAGCACACCTAATTCATAATCACTTTGGTTGGGAACTGTCACTCTTCTGCTCATATTCTACTAGTGCAAAAATGTAATATGATCCTATCTAGTTATAAAGAAGTTGGTAAATATATTCTCATTGACTATGCAGCTGCTTCTTAGGAATAACTACACACTTATTCTTTGCCACACAGTGGTTAACTAGGCTCTATGCATTTTCTGATTTTTAGATGAGGATAAGTAGCATAGGTATTCATTCATTAACCTCTTCTCAGAAAAAGCATAATAAATTAGTGGTCATAAGACATAATTGCAGAACTAAGTCTTCCTTTTTGGATACCAGGAACTTTTCCTTCTATTTATATTTAATTTTCTAAAGTGATCATGAGAGAAAAGAAGAGAATGTGTGGTTCTTATTTGGACTCCAAGCCAGGTACTTAGCAGCAGAGGTTTAATTTTTAAATTTAATTTTAATTAAAATGAGAGGCCAGAGATGTAACAAAATTCATGAAATGGAAATTAAAAAATAAAATAAAATCCTGGGGGAGCACACAAAGAGATTCATGCAGGCTTCTGAGTGAGAACACCACTGTTCCACATTATTTTCCTCACGTCTCTTAGTGATAAAGACACAGCTGTACCCTGACATCTGCGGCAAAATTATAGATACATTTTAAATATGCTTTAGATAAATACATATACACTTGTGTATCATACTGCACTTTTATTTCTAAATAGTAAACTATGTAGTGTATTATAAAGCAGTAATAGCAAACACTGCATAACCTACACACATTCATGTATACCATAATTAGCTTTATTTTTCAGTTTTCCCATATCTTCATGAAAAGGGACTCAGCTCATTAATTGATAGTAGATTCTTTAAAAGTATTTCATTTTGAGACTATTCGTCTAGTATCCTAAAGAGCAGTGGGATAATGAAAGAAGAGATTCAGCATTGTCAATGGAGAATATAATAAGGCTGGGACATTAGGAGACTTTCTTGCCAGTATCTGAGCACACAATACTCTGTTGGTCATAGTTATTTTGCATAAAAAAATGCCTATGAGGTGCTTTCTCCTAAGCATGCAGCAAGGCTGCTAACCTTTGCTGGACAAAGCTAAAGAATCACTTGAAGGGGTAGACTAGAACCAATACATACATACTCACGATTACTAATCTCACCCAGGTTCTCAGTAGTGTCTGGGAAAGCTACTAGCTTTCCATTACACAACTGAAGTCTCATTCCACACGGATGCTATTTCACACCTTCCCAACTCTCCTCAAATCTTCAACTTATCTGTTCCCTCAAATTCAGAAATTACTTAAAACAAGTGGGAAAATCTCTTGGAATTTCTCTATCTCCGGACAATAACCTGCATCAAACTTTCCCTTCTTCCTGTTGAGATGAAGGAAAATTTATTTTTTATCTGCATAATTGATCTAGCATTTATCTGTACTCTGGAAAACTTCCCTTCTAGATTCCTTAGAAATGTAGTAAATTCTCCACCCTCTCTCTGCTCTTATCTTGAATTTTTCCTCCACTACTAAAGGAGTCACATCAGAATTTCACGATGTATTTTTCTAGCATTAAAAACATAAAGAAGAGAAAATGTAAAGAAGTAGTCTTCAATCTGAACTCCCTCAACAAACCCAACTTTCTCTCCTTTACTGTCAAAATTCTTGAAGACACAGATTTGTGGGTTTTTTGCTCTCAATTTCTTGAATTCATCTGTTATTTCTCCCTGCAACACACTATTGACCTTGCTTTTCACAGACAATCAATGGTTGTTACGTGTTGCAAAATATGGACACTTTTCAGCTATCTTGTTTGACATCCTGGAAGCAGCTAATACTATTGGAATCTTTTCTTCATGGACCTCTATTTCCTTGTCATCTGTGTTACAACTGTTTCCTGGTTTTCCTCCTTCCAGTGTGATCTCTCTTTATTTTCCTCTGAATGTTCCTTTTTTAAAAAACTCTCACTTAAAATATTGATGACCTTCAAGGCTTATTTTTAATCTTTTTCTATATTTAATTTATTAAAATAATCCAGTAACCTATTGGTAAATCAATCTATTCCCAAATGCTTCAAAATACCATTTATAAAGTGATGAGTCTCAAATATATTCATCAGGCACAGAATTCTTTACTAGACTCAAGGTCTACAAAGCCAACTGCTTTACCCATGTGGACACTGCATAATCGATTTTAGCTTAACACATTAAAAATGCACTCACAGGGCCTCCCCGGTGGTGCAGCGCTGTGGAGCTGTCAGCAGCTGCAACACGAGTTCGACGCCCGGCCGGGGAGAATCCCACATGGTGCGGCAGACCTCTCCTGCCTTGCCCACTGCTCCCCTCAGCAGTGTATTTCTAATCTGCCTGTTCTGCTACCCGCTCCGTCTCTGGTGAACCCTCTCGCCGCCCCACGCCTCTGGACTGTGCCCCACCTTGTATGTATAAATAAAAAATAAATCTTTAAAAAAAATGCACTCATATTCTCCTTATCCATCTTCCACATTTATTTCTCATTTCATGTTCTCTCTCTCTGAAATGTTATCACTGTCTACTTAGGACAGCTCTCACATCTAGTAAATCAACAAATAATTTAGACTCTATTATCAAATTGCTATTTGAATATCCCTCTTTATCCCTATTTCTAATACTCAGGTCCAAGAAAATACCATCTTTTTTTCTGAATGGCCACCTCTATTATTAACCTTTTTTCAATATCACTTTCCTTTAATTCACTCTTCACTGAGAACCTGTAAGAATCTCATTATGACATTTATCCTGCTTAAAAATCTGGAATATCTTCCCCATGTCTTTATGACAATGTTCAAAACCTCAAAATGTTTTGAAACTGATTAGACCCTTCATCATCTTCCCTCACTACTCTCAACAGCCTTGTCACTCATT
Source organism: Scalopus aquaticus (assembly GCA_004024925.1). Classification (NCBI taxonomy): domain Eukaryota; kingdom Metazoa; phylum Chordata; class Mammalia; order Eulipotyphla; family Talpidae; genus Scalopus; species Scalopus aquaticus. The sequence goes on from PVIJ01000338.1 coordinate 305,446, forward strand.
CTCCTCCTTAAATTGTTATCCAAACATCACAATTCTTTGAAATGTAATTGCTCTTGTCCACCTTGAAGTCTTCATATCTTGTTTCTCTTCTCTGAAATACCCTTCACTCTGTTTTCCAGTTGATTTTGAAAAGGAACATAATTTGTCATCTCAAAATATGCTTCTTTGATATACAGTTTATTATGAACTAGTTATTAAAAACAACAACACACACACAGTCAGCAGGAGACACTCCTAAAACTGAGTAGAAGTTGTCTTGGTAAGAGATATTTTACATTTGTGTAAAATCAACACATGTAAGGTAGGGTATTTCCCTTTCTGTATCAGGAAGATGAGAATAATGAAATCTCTAGGAACTCTTTATCAATGGATAGGAAAGGATTTGAATCTGCCAAAGGACTATACCCTAGCAAAAGATTACTCTTCTTTGCTGTGTTTTTCTTGATAACTTCTCATAACTTCTCATAACTGGCTCTGTGCACTCCCCAAACATCCCCTTTTGTCTTTAGCTGGAGATGGCTTTTAAAGTGGTGGCTCGGACCATGCCATAGAGTTGCTTAGTTTCCTGATTATCTTCCATATACATAGGGAGTGATATATAATATTAAACTTTTGTTTTTCTTCTGTTTATCTATCCTTTTATTATAGGGGAGGTCTCCATCAAGAAACTATAGAATAGAGAAAAATATCGAATGGTTTCACTTATAACAGGACTATAGGGAAGCCGGGTGGGAGAGAGACAATCAGTGGGGGGGGGGGGGGGGAGGGAGGCAGAGGGAGGGAAGGAAAAGGGCACAAAATGGAATAGAAAAGAACACAAGGGACCATGGAGATGGATCACGGGTGAATTGGTGGTGGGCTACCCAAGGGGAATAGAAAATGTAAAAGACATAAATAACAATAAAAATATATATATTAAAAAAAGAAACTATAGAATAGAGGGTACAGCATATTTTCTCATCTACATTCTTACTTATCCTTCTAATTTTGGTTTATATCTTACTTCCCAAGTAGCTCTTCTTGGATTCTTGTATTAGCTTAATAAAGATACTGAAATAAGACTTCAATGTTTCTGTAATTTTCTTATCATAACTTCCATAATGCTTTACTAGTGTTCTTACTGTATCAGTTTCCTATAGCTGCTATAATATATGAATACAGATTTTGTAACTTAAAATACTACAAATTTATTATTATTTTTTTCTGAAGGCCAGACATTTAAAATGGGTTAGTAATTCTGTGTTTCTTAGATATTCCATACTCTTGATATTGCCTGTATTCCTTGGTTCATAGCCATAGCCACCATCTTCAAAATTAATAGTGTAGCATCTTTAAATCTGTCTTCTGTTTCTGTCATTACCTGACTTTCTCTAACTATGGCCCTCTTGCCTCCCTCTTTAGCTTAGTAGGGCCCTTGTGATTATATTGTGCCCACCAAGATAATCCAAGATAACCTCTCCATCTCAATATTCTTAACATAAGCTGATGTAAAACATGATGTAAACATGATGTAAAACATGATGTAAAAACATGTTTACTAGTTATGCGTATTAGGATGCAAACATCTTAGAGCGGGACATAATTCTTCCTTCCCTATTTGCTTAAATGCCTACTTTCTATGGAATAACTTTCATTGCCTTTTTCAATTCTACTGTCTAGAATACAGTGCTTAATGCCTGAGAGGCATTCAATACATGCTTATTATGAAGAAACAGAGTTTTAAAGGTGATTTCAATCTACTGATACTGTTATAAAGGTAAGTACATCAAGCATACATATGAAAGATTATAAATTATGAAACATAATCACACAGCAACCATATGTAATTATAAAAGTGTCTTCCCTCATACCTGTATAATAAAATTTCATTTTTCTCTTATTAATACATCTGATATTAGTTTTAATACCTAATAGCCTGAGAAGAACCCAGAGGGGTCAGGGGAAAGATCCTTTTCCCCAACAATTGGAAATCAAGATGTATAATATTACATTGACTTTCTAACTGAACATTCCTATCTTGTCAAAATACTGTTTTCTTAATAAAGCATACAGTCCCATTTTTTCTTTAGTAGCTCTCATTCAAAACTTTTATGATATTTCTAAAATAATCTTTTACTTCATAGGAATCAAAAGACATCACGATACATAAAAAGGTCACACTACAAAGAATTCTATCTTGACTGCTAACAAGCTCTAGATCATATTAAAGGGTTCTAAATTCAGTATCTCTGGCACAATACTAGGAGGAGTTTTGTATCTTCAATATCCTTTTGAGGTCATGTCAAAGTAAGGACAAATACAGGATCCCTGCTTTAAACTTTAACCTAGCAATTTAGTTTAACATATGGTACCACATTCCTTAGAGCCACCTTAATGGGTGGCTCAGTGCTTAAGGACATATTTTGTTCCTTCTGAAGATGCTGATAACATCAGTGCCTGAACACTAGCTGGCCATTTTAAACTGATAACACAGAAGATCAACTATTCCAGGAAGGTCACTGATAATCCTGTGACTGACTGATCTTAGAGAATATGGTACCTTCCCACACCTAACAATGAAGAAACCTTGTCCATGCCCTGCACACCCTCACACTTTTTTCTTTCTTGTATAAGCTTCCTTCACTTGCCACTCAGAGAGATGATCTTTTTAGAGTACTAACAGCCATCCTCTCATGGTGGAGCCACACATCAACAAAGGACTTCCTCTGTGGAACCAATCTCATGGTTCAGAGTCCAGCTTTCTGAGTGTGAGTGATATGACCTTGTTAGATTGATAATACTTTTAGTTATAATTTTATGGCAAGTATTTGGAAGAAAACATAAATGACAAGATTGCATTCCAAGTACTTTTCTTCAGCCTTGTCATAATAAAATTAGGAAATTAGGGCCTCCCTGGTGGTGCAGCGGTTGAGCGCTGCGCTGTGGAGCTGTCGGCAGCAGCGATGCAAGTTCGACGCCCGGCCAGGGAGAATCCCACATGGTGCGGCAGACCTCTCCTGCCTCGCCCACTGCTCCCCTCAGCAGTGTATTTCTGATCTGCCTGTTCTGCTCCCTGCTCTGGCTCTGGTGAACCCTCTCGCCGCCCCATGCCTCTGGCCTGTACCCCAGCTTGTATGTATAAATACAAAATAAACCTTTAAAAAATAAAATTAGGAAATTAAAGTGAAATATTCCATACTGAATTGCCTAATTAAAAAAAAAAAGACATGGGTATGTCTCTCTTCAAAAAATAGTTTTTTCTATGTGGATTTTGTTATGTTCCTAGTCAAATCTCTCAAATATATAGTGAAAGGGAGAAGAACATACCCCTTCAATGTATGCCTCTTTGGCATAAACCTTATTTTGAGCTGTTTATTTTTAAGAAATAGCAGATAAAGTGAAAGTTCTAAGAACTGGGAAAATACCTTTTGTAAGGGACATTTATATTTATTAGGGAAGTTCACATGTGTAAGGGTGCTTCCCTCTCTGTATAGGATGAGACAATTAAATCTCTGGAAACTCATCAATGGAGAAGGCAGGGACTTACTAAATGTAAGTCTGACTAATAGTAATATCTTCCTTTCTTACATTTGTGCCCAATAACCTTCCTTCTGACTACCCACTCTCTACCTCTCAATATCATTTGTTTTAGCAGAAGATGGTATTTATGATGGTGATTTGGACTTACTTAGTTTCCCAGGTACCTTTCTTATATGCACATTAATAAGGCTTTGGTTTTTTTTCCACCTGTTAATCCTTTTATTTTTAGGGGATGTCTCAGCCAAGAACCTAGAATGATAAAGGGGAATTTATTTTTCCCCTACAGTGGTAATATAAAATGTACAGTTCCATGTTACTCTTCCTTCCTATTTTCTGTCAAATTAAAGGAGATCCTCTTGTATTACTTTCAGTTGAAAAACCAAAATCTATTACTATGCTTACTCCCCTGGGATAACTTTTGGGATTTCAGGTTAGATAAATTCAAAAAGTAATTTGTTTCTGAGGGTTCAGAGCCTAGATACTCACAATTAAAAAAAAAATAACAACAACAAACCTGAACACAACAGGAATTGCAACAACAAAGGCACAAACTTCTGATTAGCTTAATATATCATTATCAATGTTATGCCAATAGTTTTAGGAAAACCCATGTTTTGTCCATCAATAAAATCTGAAAGATTTGATGCCTCTGCCAGACAGACTGGAGGAAATAGGTATTCACTATCACTTTAAAAATTCCATAGTTTCTGTTTAAATAGGTTAACTTTTAAACTTATTTTTATTGTGGGATTTAAACAGAGTAAACCATAAAAAAATATTTTAAAGGTTTGCTACTTAAAAGGCAGTCATTTTTTTATCCAAATAATAAATATACCAATCTTTGACTATATAAGAATGGATCAAAGAATGTCCAAGTAATACCAAACAGTTCTACTCTTGATTTTTTTAGATTTCACGTAAGAGCCTAACATGAAACTGTTCTTTTCCCAAAATCCTCACTGACATGTTCATTAATATTCTTATTCAAAATCATTGCAATGGATAATATTCTTTGTCCTTCAAAATATTTCTTACATTAGATTTCACTGTGGCCTTGCTAAATAAGAAAAAAATAACAAAATAGGGTGGGTGGCTTGATTTTGGGGGAAAAGTCTTTAAATGAATCTTTGGTTTGCCTGCTCTTGCTACCTCGTTAATCCTAAATGGTGTCAGTCAGTTGAGTCTAATAGCTGTGAGTGTTACTACCATGGTCAGTTCCAAATTATAGTATTGATTAATTGATTGTCTTCTTCCAGTTGTGAATTATATTAGTGCTGGCTCAGGCAGCTTGGCTTAGGGCCAAGGCCTAATTTTCAATGGAAGGCAACAAGCAGTTTCACTGTTTCACTGCTGTCATTGTTCCAGTGCTGTGGTTAAGTGGACGCTCAGCAAACAGAAAGCTTTGGAAAGACATTTTGACAAAAAGGAAAGTACTAAATATAATGAATATACAAGTATTGAGGATCTCTCTTCAAACTAGAGAAATAAGTAGGAAGAGAGTAAGTCAAGAATTTATCATACTCAACCTCCGATTTCCAATCTTAAAACAATTACTGGAGGATGCATAGGAGGAAAGAAAGATGGTGCAGAGTGATAATAAACCAATATTTGGAAGTGTGGAATTAAGTTCATTTATGAGAGACGTGCGGTGATGGTGGTGCTTTTAAACCAAGTAGCACTTAAAGTGGACTATAGGCTCCCCTAGATTATAAGTTTGGTTGTGTAGGGAGGCTTAAAAATAACCAACCATGTTGTGGTACTATGGGGGCAGTGGTGCTGTTCTCCTAGAATAATACAAACATTATTAAATAGAAAGACAAAAGAAGACTATACTATATTTCTTAACTCTCTGCTTTAATAAGAAACATAAAATGGATGGGTGTGCTTATCATTGATTCTTGTGAAGTAGGAAAAGCTAAATGGGGCATTGAGAGGTTAATAACTTTCACAGATCCATAACTGCATTTGTTTGCTGCCAGATCAATTCCTTTTCCCTACAAAATCTGAAGGGAAAATTGGTGTGGGACGGAGTAACTCTGATTATAAAATTAGATTCACATTAAAATGTATTTATAATCATTATTGGTCTTTTCAATATGAACAAATCATACTTGATTTCACAGAATTAGAAAGAAGAGACTTTTTACTTACAAGTGAAGGCAGTAAACATGAAAAAAATGAAGGAAATTGTTTTTATGTGTGCTAGATTTGAGAACTTTAAAATCAAATGTTTAGACAAGAATGATAAATGAAAGTATATAAATGGAGAAGCAATTGTGAATATGTGAAAAGCGTATATTACAAGGTAGAATATACTGATAGAAATTAGAATTTTGTGGGAGTGTTTGCTAAAAGAAAGGGGAGAGAGGCTGCTAGTAGGTACAGAGATGAGGACAAAATGATTTTTCTTTAAATGGTATTGAATTCAAGGTTATTAATGATTAAAAATATATAATATTTAGGGGCCTCCCTGGTGGCGCAGCGGTTAAGCACTGCGCTGTGGAGCTGTTGGCAGCACGCAATGCCATTTCGATGCCCTGCCAGGGAGAATCCCACATGGCGCGGCAGACCTCTCCTGCCTCACCCGCTGCTCCCCTCAGCAGTGTATTTCTGATCTGCCTGTTCTGCTCCCTACTCTGTCTCTGGTGAACCCTCTCGCCACCCCACACCTCTGGCCTGTACCCCAGCTTGTATGTATAAATAAATAAATCTTTAAAAAAAATAATATATATATATATATATATATATATATATATATATATATATATATAAAGTATTTATATAAGCAATGATGTAACAATGGCTTGGCATAGATCCTATGAGGAAATTAAGTATAATGCATTTCCACAAAATATAAAAATATATTAAATCTTCAGGGCTGTCTCATCTGTAGCAAATGTAAGGTTAGGGTTGGAAAATTCATATATTTGTTATTTAACAAATACATACTTTTTGAAAGACAAGATAAACAGATGGGATTACATCAAAATAAAAAGCTTCTGGGGCCTCCCCGGTGGCGCAGCGGTTAAGCGCTGCGCTGTGGAGCTGTTGGCAGCGGCAACACGAGTTCGACGCCCGGCCGGGGAGAATCCCACATGGCGCAGCAGACCTCTCCTGCCTTGCCCGCTGCTCCCCTCAGCAGTGTATTTCTGATCTGCCTGTTCTGCTTCCCGCGCTCTGTCTCTGGTGAACCCTCTCGCCGCCCCACGCCCCTGGCCTGTACCCCAACTTGTATGTACAAATAAAAAAATAAATCTTTAAAAAAAAAGCTTCTGTACAGCAAAAGAGACATTAACCAAAACTAACAGACACCCTACCAACTGGGAAAAGATCTTTGCACACAATGCATCCCATAAAGGACTGATAACAAAAATTTACAAGAACTCACACAACTCAACAAAAACAAAGCCAATAACCCAGTCAAAAAATGGGCAGAAGAGCTCAAAAGGCACTTCTCCAAAGAAGAAAAGCAAAGGGCCAACAGATACATGAAAAAATGCTCAACATCACTTATAATCAAGGAAATGCAAATCAAAACCACTATGAGATACCACCTCACACCTGAGAGGATGGCACACACTAAAAATACAGGCAACAACAAATGCTGGAAAGGATGTGGAGAAAAAGGAACTCTTCTACACTGCTGGTGGGAATGTGAACTGGTCCAACCACTATGGGAAGCTGTATGGCGATTCCTCAAATTGCTAAACATGGAGCTTCCATACGACCCAGCAATACCACTTTTGGGAATTTACCCAAAGGATACAAAAACACTAATCCGAACGGATACATGCACCCGTATGTTCATTGCGGCACTGTTCACAATAGCAAAGGTATGGAAGCAACCCAGATGTCCAAAAATAGCTGATTGGATCAAGAAGATGTGGTACATATACACAATGGAATACTATTCAGCATTCAAAGAAGATAAACACATGCAATTTGCAGCGACATGGATGGAATTAGAGGGGATCATACTCAGTGAAATAAGCCAGAAAGAAAGAGAAAAATATTGAATGGTTTCACTTATAACAGGACTATAAGGAAACCAAATAGGAGAGAGA